>JAJEKB010021795.1:361580-383076 GCA_022393335.1 Macrotrachela quadricornifera | reverse complement strand
GGCACCTCAGCACCTTTTCGGCACCTCAGCACCTTTTCGGCACCTCAACACCTTTTCGGCACCTCAGCACCTTTTCGGCACCTTTTCAGCACCGAAGGTGCTGAGGTGCTCATACAAAAAAATTCAAAGGTTAAAGGTCAAGGTGCTGACCTTTGACCTTTGAATTTTTGTATGAGCACCTCAGTACCTTCTCAACACCTTTTCAGCACCTCAGCACCTTCTCAGCACCTCGGCACTTTTTCAGCACCTCAACCATAATTTGGTGCTTGGTACCTGCACTTTCCCCCTTGTCATACATTTAATAACGATATGGTATCCATTAAGCGAAAAACCGATGAGCGAACGTCTTTTTAGCAAAAAAATATCCGCGAAAAATAAAATAGCGAAACCATATTTCAGTGAAAATACATATAAGCGAAAAGTAAATTCGCGAAAGGCAAAGCGGCGAAAAAACAGATTAGTGAAAAATAAATTAGCGAATGTGCAAAGTAGCGAAAACCAATATCGCGAGAGTTGTTTCAGCGAACTTTTTTTGAGTAAATTTCCACTATTTATCAGTAACAGTGATTCAGACTACTGGTTGTCTACAAGTCGTAACTCTTATCCGTTAAATAAAATGATCCACGAATATCCCTTTTGTTTTCCTATCCTAGTATGTATTTTAACGTACTGGTCTGTTATTCTACTCTATTCTTTTTTTTGCTTGATAAATGTTCTTATACACATAATATTCATTCACCGGTGTTATGGTCTTCATTTGCGGTTAGATCATATTGTTATCACCCGTATCTTGACTTGTGTATATACTATCAGTTTATTCCTAAAAATCTTCACACATACTCAACAGAAACGTATCAGCTATTTATATCCAAGATTCCTCATGAGAGGAATATTCCTATAAATCAATATCTCTTCTTCGGAAAAACCTCGATATAACGATAATCGAAAAAAACCGACAGAAATGATAAGAAAATATCGTACAGAATAAAAGAAAGAAAGAAATACATATAAATGACACCCTCATCCTTATCCCCCTCTCACTCTCACTCTTATCCTCATTCTCATTCTCACTCTCACCCTCACTCTCAGCGACCTAGGAAAATTTGTTGATGGATTAGCTGCACTCGTTGCTCAAAATGGAAAGAAATCTACGTAAATGTTTCTCTTTAATTTAATTTTTCTACTTTTAATTTCATATCATTTTATATCTATATATCTTAAATTTGCTGCTTAAATAAAGTACAACGTAATCTTTACTTAGTTGGGAGTCGAAATTTTCGCCATTTTATATTTCGCTATCTTGCTTTTCGCAATTCGCGCAAAAGCATTTTCGCTATCAAATTTTTTCGCCGAAGATTACTTTCGCTCAATGGCCACGATACCTTAATAACCCGTGCTAATATGTAAAAAATCAAGAAAAATAATAACGTAATAGTGCGGATAAGATACCCGTATTTTTTCTTATGTAGAAACAAGAATATGGTATGAGACGGACGTATGATGTGATATGACATAGATGCTTTATATGCATTATTCATATATGCTCGACGATTTCTTTCTTTCTGTCATTCTGGATATTATTAACTTTATCTCTCGTTTTTTTTTCTTCATTCTGTCAGAAATATTTTCTAGTGTATTCTCTTGTTTTTTTTCCTCTGTTATTTATTTGCTGTGATCTAATAATTCATGTGTATTTGCTATTGTATTATGTGATTAGTTGTTATATTCTAACTCGAAAGATAAATATAAGAATTGAAATTAATCTTGATTATTATTAAGTGAAACTTTGTATTTATTTTTGAAGATATATGACAGTTTAACATCTAATACAACAAATGTCATCAACAGGCAGTGATTGAAATTTCTTTTCTTTTTTTTTTATATTTATTCATTATTTGTTGTTCATTCTGTGTTTTATTTTGATAATAATAAAAGATTTTAATAATTTTCTATAAGCGCTATTTACAATGCTAAGAAAAAAATCAATTTTTATAATAAGTGGATAATAAATCATTTTAATAATTTTAATAGTTCTATTTAAGATGAATTGATGTTGATATATTATGAGAGTACCAGTTGAGAATCAATGATGATAATGTTGATGATGTTTGTCATTCTTGGAGTATTGTTTGAACATTGTGAACTTGAAAAATAGTATGCATATAAAGATATGAAGTATGCGTAGAAGTATCTTTTGAGGGCAAAGAGAAATTCATTGATAATTAATAGTTTGGTGTAATTGGATTTATTCGTGAAAGTAATTATTTGGCGATAAAGAATGTTCATTAGTCTTCGATTCCGAAGGTATTAGAGCTAACTTTAATGATTTATTGATAGTTGTTAATAAATAAAAATTTAACTGTGTTCGTGTTCAACTTAATAATGGGCGTAAAAGATTAGATGATGTTTGAGAATTGATCCACGAACCGGATGACTCTTTGTGAGTGTTATTGAAAATTTGTCGTAAAGAAGATAATGTTGTTTGTTGTTGAGCAGATAATGCAATAGATGTTAAGTTAGTTAGATCATCATAGACAGTAACTACCGAAACTGTTATTGAAATTAGTTGAGATAAAATTAGTTGTTGAGCAGTTATTGTACATATTTGTTCAAGTTGTATCCATTGCTGTAAAAGAATATTATGTAATTTACTAGTTTCATCTTTGATAGTGTTAATAATAATAAGTAGCGGATCCGGTTGCTTTGATGTGAAGGATTGATAAGAAATGGAATTAATATTTGTTGACGTTGGTTGTAAGATATTAGAATATCGTTCGTTAAATTAAGAATTAAGTGGTTTATTTTTTATGTAAATAGTGGTCGTACTCTGTATTGTGAAGAACAGGCTGTTGCAATTGAGTATTATTCGTTGATGATGCTTTGGTTTTAGATCTCCCAATTTTATTTTATTTTTTTAGTAAGAACCGTTTCTCATTCTTCATCAGTATTTTAACCTTTGGATGCTAATGATTAGATTTACTTATATTTATACTATTTACGTTTTAAAATAGTTTATCTTGATTAGAATTAGTATTTGGTAGTTTTTCGAAATGAATCGAGATTTTAGGTTTATATAATAGAAGTTCTTGAATCGAGAAGAATGAAAGAAAGTTCTTCTCTCTTTTACTCATCAGCTGAACGATAAGTTTACTTTAAAAAATTGTTTCATTTTATTATGAAGTAATTTTTGAATAATATTGAGAAAATTGATTGAAAAAAGACGTTCGAAAAAAGGTATTATAGAAAAATTTGTAAAATCAGAGAATTATTTGATTTTAATGATCAGAACATTTTCATACTTCATTGATGTGAATTTAGTTCTTCTTAAACATTTGTGAAAAAGAAAGTTCAAGTTGAAAGAATCATCTGAAATATTTTATTCAGTATTATTTTATTGTCATTCAAATAATTTTCTAGAATAGATTTAATTAATAAATGATACAGGAATTTGATATACATAGATGACGTTGTAAATCGACTTCCAAACTATTCTAACTATAAATAAATTATAACGAACAAAATAAAAGTATTATTTGTATTTTCGAATGACTATTTCTATTTTTTGTATAAAATTTTATCATGATGATGCACCTTAAAATGACTCCATAGTTTTGATATACGCATAAAAACACATGGTTAATCAATGTATTTATTCGTTTTGTCTTTTTTCATAATAACGTATAGAACAAGTAATAAAAATCTTCTATTGTCAACATGACGAAGCAAAATTATATACAGTAATATAAATAAACGATAAGGTATATTTTGTATTTAATAGATACAATAATGGGAAAACTTGACGGAAAAATTGCTCTTATTACTGGAGGATCAGATGGTATTGGTCTTGCTACTGCTCAACAATTTGTTGATGAAGGTGCTCATGTATTTATAACTGGACGTCGAAAAGAAGCTCTGGATGCAGCAGTTCAAAAAATTAATAATAAAAATATCACTGCAATTCAAGCTGATGCAGCTAAATTAGATGATATTGATAATTTAATTAATACAATTAAAAAAGAAAAAGGACAATTACATATTTTATTTGCAAATGCTGGAATATTTAGTTTAGCACCAATTGAATCAATTACAGAAAAGTCTTATGATGATCAATTTAATGTTAATGTTAAAGGTGTACTTTTTACTGTACAAAAAGCTTTATCAATCTTTATTGATGGTGGTTCAATTATTCTTACTGGATCAAATATATCAATTAAAGGTACTCCAGCATTAAGTGTTTATAGTGCAACAAAAGCTGCTATTCGTTCATTTGCACGTTGTTGGACTGTTGATTTAAAAGATCGAAAAATTCGTGTTAATTGCCTAAGTCCAGGTCCAACTGATACTGCTATGTTAAGAAGTATTGGTGATACAAAAGAGGCATCAGAAAAAGTTATTAATTCAATGGCAGAAACGTCTGCTATGGGTAGAATTGGTGATTCATCAGAAATTGCTAAAGCAGCTTTATTTCTTGCATCAGATGATAGTTCATATATTACTGGTATTGAACTATTTGTTGATGGTGGTTTATCACAAATATAAACTCTTCAAAAATATTGATAAACTAAGCTTTTGTCGTATTACTATCGTATTTCTTATTTATACAATAAACTTTTCATGTTATTTATTAAAATTTTCTTTTCAAGACGAAAAAGTGCTGCGAGTGATTGTTAATAAGGTTTTCTATTTTACTTACGGCATACAAAAAATATTAAGACTTTTAGGGAAAAAAACATAAGCAAGTTATTATAGATTTCATTTCATCAAAATTTCAAAGTAGTTTTTCTGATTATTTACACAGAATTGCGTTCATTCTAATCATTTATCAAAAGGTTTTTATAGTCATTTTTGTTCGTCGAATTCTTGATTTTGGTCACGATACGATGCAATGATTGTGAGCTGCTTTGATTATTCAAATTCTTCTTGATCAGATCGAATGATTAAAAACCAAATGGTGTATGGTCTCGAGAATTCAGTAGTTGACGAATAATTTTGATATCTTCTGATTCGAGATAGTTTGAAACATCTCTATGCATGTATGGCATTGCATCATCATCATACAATTTTATGGCATGTGTACCAAATGTTGATCTTTCCTTCCGAATATCTTTGATAAAAGGCTTCAAGCAATTATCAATGTAATAAAGATGATTGATGATGTCCCTTTAATCGACATGATAAATAAAACAGGACCAGTCATTTTGGGAAGTATTCAGAATAGAGTTTTTGGAGCACAATGACTGCGTCGAGCGACAGTTGGTTGAGCTCCTCTAGGTGGCGTCCAGGCAATATTCGCTGATTTTCGATCAATTTGTTTAAGGTAAAACTATGACTCGTAATCTGTCACTACACCATATATTCGTCATGTTTCTTGCTGAAATTTTGCCATATTTTCTTAGCATACTGTAACTTGTTTGACTTATTGAGCATCAGACAGTACGTTGGATACCTGATGAGTGATTATTTTTTTCAACTGCAGGTGGTCTGAAATGATTCATTCGATGATACTACAACTCATACCACTCTACACTCGTATTCCATCAATAATAAGATGAGGATCATTCTCAATAAGGCAACGAATTTTTTCAATATTTTCAGATGTTGTTTCGATTACAGATCAAACAAGTCGCGGTTGATCTTCGATATGCTTTCGCTCTTCTCGAAAGCATTCTGACTATTTCGTAAATGTACTATAAGGTGAAAGTTACTTACCCAAAAGCAAGATATATTTCATTAAGAATTCATTTCGGTTGGAAATGAAGTGTGCTAAGGGCGTTAATGTGGGAAAGAAAATTTCTTCTATTCATCTAAAAATAAGAATATATAGCTTTCATTGAAAATTATCGCGTGATAGTATCGCTTGACTAATTTTGTTACGACAGCATTCATTGATTTGATTTGACCTTTTGTCACTTTTTCATCGATTGTTCGTAGCGTCCGTGTTGATGAATTGTTTTTTTTATTTGAATTCCTTTCATTCCTGAATATTATACTTGAAACTGCACTAATCACTATTCATTACATGATCTTCAGCATGATCTGAAATGACTTTTCTGACTTCTTTGACAAAATTTTCGACAGACTTTAATATTTTATCTTGATCTTCTAAATCGTTTTTGGTTACCAGCTTTGTTACTTTTCTTGATGAAATGTGGTGACAGCGTTTGAAGTTTAAAATCCAATGGTGGGATACCGTAAAACCAACCATATTTAAACCTAGTGTTTTTTTCGAGAGCCAAACATGTTAAATCGGAATCGCGTGTAGGCAAATAGCATTTGCTAGCACGAATAAAATTCATATAAACAAAGTCATCGACATGTTGGAGTTTTTTATGTTTTTGTACCTTGAGTACTAACGTATTGTCTATAACGTCTACATAATGCGAAGAAAGTATGGTTTTTAGAAACTCGACAATGGCACACATTATGGTAAAAGAATATTTCGTACCATCAACGTTCATTATAATACCGCTTTAATCTTACTCTTGATAATCACTACTGCGATCGCTATATTCGTCGAAATCCAAGATCACAATATGATCGACCAGCAGTTTTGCTGAAGTTAATAGTTGGTTAAACAATACAAATAATTGATCCTCCGGTTCAGTTTGAGTGATTTCTGGATATCTCTGATGCACTAAATTATTAAACATGTAAAGAATCTTGTTAACATTGATCATATTTATGTTGACAACACCATAATATATCACTTTAGAGATCGTGAAGGTTATTAAATAATTTATTTCGACTAACCTAGTCTACTTATAGATCGAGAGAACGAACGAATACACAAACAGAAGAGAGACAGACATCAGAAAAATAAAGACATAGTGATTACAAAGACCTTGACAAGCAAACATGAATATACAGTGATATACAGTACATATATTTGGTATACAACCCAGGTGAAAGAATACGCCACGGTAAACGATCTTAAACAGTAAAAAACGACGAAAAACGGTCACCTTGAAGCCATCATTTACGGTGAATCGTAAAACGGTTTGAAAACGATGAAAAACTACGGTCGTTTCCTTTAGTCGTTTCCGACTCATCTGAAACGACAGCCGCAAGGGCTACCATTTTTCACCGTTATCAAGCCATATTCCGCCGACAGCTTAGAATCTATTGCCTTTTGTTTAAAAAAAAACGCTTCTTAGTCTTTATATATATGAAGGGTAACTTATTTTAAATATAATGATTTGTTTTTTATTTAGATTGGTCCAATACTTATACAAATGGTAAGTTATTATAGATAAAATGATTATTTTTTTATTTAGGCTGGTCTAATACCAATATGGATGATAAGTTATTTTAATTAAAATAATTATTGTTTTTGTTTAGGCTGGCTCAACTTCAATATAAATGATAAGTTATTTTAAGCAAAATAATTGTTTTTTTTTGTTTAGGCTGGTCCAATACCAATACGAACGGTAAGTTATTTTTAAAAAATCAATTATATTTTTACTTAGAATCACGATAGTATGCTGTGATCGTACATTGGCGGATTTCATCGTATACAATCATATATGAGCATCGTAATGCTCGTCCTGAATGGTTATGATAGAGTCGACGAAATGAAAGCTAGTACTACCTGGTGTAAAACGTCTAAAAAACGGCGTGTTTTAGGCATGAAAATGTTGAAAAAAGGCAGCGATATGGCTTATGGTTATTCACCGGAAACGATTTGAAACGGCGCCGTTTCCGTTCCGGCAAAACTAAATATACAAATCTGGGCTAACGGATTACGGTGTTAAACGGCGAAAAACGGCATCCGTTCATGGTTGTTTCGTACACGAATATAGCCGTTTTTTAGTCGTTTCATGCCTCATACGGCACCGGAAACGGCGCTCAGAATCATCGATCTTGAAAGATCTTGGGCGATATAAAAAATAGCACAGAGCGTATAAATCGCATGACATATACAACATTCAGAGGGCATATGTACTAAAATTTTCAAATACGCTTTAAGAAAAAACTGTACAGCAAGATATATGTGTGAAAGTTTTGAAAACTGTTGTGCCCATAATTTTTTATTAAGGTCGTTAGAGCATCTAATTATTTGACATCTGAGATGGGTACACTTCCCCTAACAATCGTATATCATTTTCATTGAAATCTCTGAGACACATCTGGATACCTTCTTCTGTTAGTTAAAGGAATATTCTTTTTTTATGAAAATTGGGTTATTTGGGTGTCATCATATATCATCTTTTATTACCTTAAACGTAACAATTAGCTCTAAACTGAAATAATTGTGTTAAAAGAAAATAAAACTTAAGAAAACTAAACAGTAAATATTAAGTTTTTATTTCATGTCGAGGTTTAATATAATTAAGAATACATCCATCTGCTGGATAAATAGTTGGTAAATAAATAATTTGATCCATATTCGGTCGATAAGCACGTTGAAAATCCATATCAGTTAAAAGAGATATAAATAACATAATATGATTCATAGCATAACGTTGTCCAATACATGCATGTGGACCAGCACCAAATGTTAAAAAGTTTCTATCATATTTAATATGTTCCATTCTATCTGAATTAAATCTTTCTGGATCAAATTTTTCTGGATTAGGATAACCGTTGCGATTTGAACTCCAAATACTTGGAATAATTATAGTACCAATTGGTGCAATATAATCTTCAGAAATTTTAACTGGTTTCTTTGCAACATGAAGTGCAAGAGTAGCTGGTGGACGTAATCGTAAAATTTCTTTCATAACTTGCCATGTATATTTCATTTGTATAATTTCATCAGGTGTAATTTGAGCTGTCAAATCAAGACGAATAGATTTTTGTTCTTGACGAATTTTTTCAAGTACATCAGGATGTTTACAAAGTTCATGAATTGCAAATGTTAATGAACTAGTTGATGCATCTTGTGCAGCAAATAAAAAATCTAATGTTATTTTAGCTATTTCTTCATCAGTACTATGTTCTGGCATAGGTTGATTATTTAATTGAGCTTCTTTTATACCTTTAAGAGTTGATATTATCCAAAAATCTATTAAACAAGTTGCTTCTTCACCTTCCATAGACATTCTTTTTTTACTTTGAGCAACAATATTTTGTAAAGATTGACGAATTGAATTTGCAGCATGAACACCTTTATAAAGTTGTGTACCGGGAAAATAAATCGGTGGTGCAAACATTCCACGAGTTAAATTAATATAATTATTTTTAAATTGTTTACGTATTTCATCAGTTAAATAAGGACCAATAAATACTGATAAACTTGTATTTATATTTAAATCATAAATTAATGATCGCATTTCTAAACCATCTTTTGATATTTGACTAAGTTCACACCATTTCATAATATGATTACGAATAGCTTTTTCTTGTATATGTAAATAAATTGAAAGAGCTTTTGTTGTAAATAATGGTAATAATGCAATACGTAATGTTTTATGTGTTTGACCATTCATAAATGCAATATTATCATGTCCTAATAAACGACTTGCATTTGGATGTAATATTAATGGCATATCTGATGAACATTTTTCAAAAATTTTTCGACTATATTCACTATCAGTTATCAATACAAAAAAACGGCCAATTATACTATTCCAACTTAATTTACCATATTCCATTTGACCATGCCAAAAACCATATGGTGATATAAGCATATGAATAATACCACCAATAAATGGAACAGTTAATTTTGGCCCTGGAAGAGAACCACGTTTTGACATATAAACAAATTGTTCATATGCATATGCAATTAATAGACCAAAGAATATTATAGATAACCATATACTTATAGAACATGATTCAATTATACTTAAACCAGTTAGTAGAAAAGATATCATTATTTTGATTTAATAAGATATACGATATTAAGATGCGAAATGAAAATGAACACTTCGTTGATTACCTTTTCTTTTTTCCTTCACAAATATCCATGATTTCATATTTACGCCTGAGCAATCGTATACAACATGCAGACACATTAAAAATGCATCATCGCATTAAGGATAAAGAACAAAAACCTAGGCTTAATATGCATTCTCTTTGAAAGAATATGATTTTATTTATATATACGAACGAAACACAAAATAATAAAATCAAGGATATATTATAGTTAATTAATAGAAGGCTAGACGAGGACAAGATATATTGTATATAGTTGATTTAACGATATCGAAATGATTATATTATAAATACTTTCATCAATATATAAAAATTTTGAATTTTGAATTTTATTTAATCATAATAAATTTCTCTAATTAAGAGAATATATTTTAATAAATACGACATAAAACTGATTCATCTCACATGTCATTTGATGAAATTTAAGCTAATCTTTGTAATAACAAAATAAGTATTTATCGTACAGAATGTATTCAAATATTGACGGTTGTTTTTTTAAACCGATAAGCTTTTGTTATATATATAATCTTATCTATTTATTACATAAAAAGATTTATTCTTTATCAAGTAGAATAAAAATGATATTATATTTGGTTCTATTGATTTTAAGTCTTATTCGAAATATTCATAATTTTGAATGTCCAAATCAAGAATTAATTGAACAATCTTTTATTGATGCACATATTCCAGGTGCTGCAATCCTTGTAGTTAATCCAACAAATATTCTCTATGAACAAACATTTGATCATCATTCTTTTTATCCATTAGAATTTATTAATATAAATAAATCAATATTTACATTAGCTTCTATATCAAAAACATTTATCGCTATTGCCGTTATGCAATTAGTTGAATCAAAACATATAGATCTTGATCGAGATATTAATGAATATTTAAATGAACCTAATCAACGTATTTTTCATCCACTTTATCCTTCATATTCAATTACTTTACGTCAATTACTATCTCATACAGCATCAATTAATGCTAATGGTAATGCATACATAAGTTCTATACAACCGAATGATATTGCTTTCGAAAAAATAAGTTTAACTGATTTATGTTTTACTTATTTAAATCCAAATGAATCAAATTGGTTAGAAAAATCACCAGGAAATGTAACACTTTATTCAAATGAAGGTACATCTCTTGCTGCATTAATTGTTGAACGTATATCAAATATGTCATATGAAAAATATATAAAAGAAAAAATTCTTAAACCATTAGATATTGATTTGAATAAATCAGGTTTTCGTTTAACTGATATTAAGAATCAAGAAGATCTTGTTAAACATTATGCTTATGCATTTAATTCTTCATATTATCAAGAATGGAAACAAGGTTTACCACAATTGAATATTACACAAATTATGATTAATTATCCAAGTTTATTACATATTCCTTTTTTTAGTTTTCCAACTTATCCAGCTGGTCTTTTACGTATGTCAATTTATGATTTATCAAAATTTCTTCGAATGTTTATGAATAATGGATATCCGCTTCTTCATTTATCTTCAATAAATGAAATAAAAAAAATTGTTGGTAATGGTGAAATTCTTGACTATAATACAAATTCAATTTCACCATCAGTACAATATGGTCTTATTTGGAATTGGAGAACTATGAATAATAGTCGTCGATTTATTGGTCAACGTGGAACTAATTTAGGTGCAACACATTTAATGATGATTAATGAACAAAATACAATTGGAATTATTATTTTAACAAATGGTGATATGACTTTAGAAAATGATTTATCTCGAAAAGTTTATAATACATTAACAGATATTCAAATAATGCTTTTTGATTGTTTTGAAAACAAAATTAAAAATTCTTCGAATATTAACATAAAATTTCTATTTCTAGAAAGTTTTTTTATTTTTATTCTATTCTTCTTTTATCTGTAAATAAAAGGTTTTATTTGATATTTTTGATTTCAGCAAAGAAGAGAAGAAAGGCCTCTAAATAGACGTAGATCAACATCAAACTCAAGACAAAATTTTTGGATTTTCGATTTCCAATTTGAATTTAAGTGCTAAGTATTATAATTAAATGCTCTCATTTGATTATCAAACACTGTCAGGATCAAACATGATGCTGTTCAGGTTATATGCAAGAGGACTTCTAAATAACTTTTTCATTGGATTGAATAATATAATATTCGATGGTAACAAGAGTGGAGAGGGCTCTTGATTAATGCTGATTAACTGATAAAAAATGTTAATGATCAATCAAACTCGAGCATAGTTTTCTCTACTATTGTAAGAATGAAACTCATAAAGGAACATATTTAGGTATTCAAGCATTTTAGAGCCGTTCTTTTGGTCACAGGTAGACCTTGATGAGATATGAAAAACCTAAAAAAGGATTCATTCTCTCTAGTCTGTATTCGAAAGATATCGAATTTCTAAGATATATATATATGAAAATAGGCAAAGAAAGGGTAAACGACTATTTTCTGAAAAGATGCGAGAGAAGATGGTTATCGAGTGTAATGGTTGGTGACATTTGTAGAGCGAACAGATGCAATTGTAACCTAGTCCCCCTTGTGACTCAATGTTTGAGTGGATTGCAGTTCAAGTTCGATCTCACTTTGATCCGTATTAACACATTCGTCACTATGTGAGCCATCGGGAAATTCTAGATGTATCTATTAGTAGACGCTAACTTTTACATCTTAATGTCGTACTTATGTGCTTTATCAGAAATATATTGTTGGAACAAAAGCCTACCTCACCATAATATCATAGTTTCGTCGATAGTCACAACCGAAACAGGAATATATACTGACGAAAAATCTGGCTCTCAATAGATCTAAGATTGGTTCCAGCTTGAATAGTCTATCTTGGTTCGAACCTTTCTCTCGCCAGAGCGTTTTGAATAATCGGTGGCCCGTACAACTGACTGCTACTCCAGTAGTGGCACAATCTCGGTATTTGTACAAACTTCATCTCAATGATAATACCAAAGAACTTGAGCATTTCTTCATTAGTGGTTGATTTCTATTCACGATACCTGCGTCATCTATTGGTCTAATGGACTTGTAGGTATTGCTTCACATATCGATTAGTTACACGAACTATAAGATCAATAATTTCGTCTATGATAAAATGTCGATAACAATTGGCAGGATTGACTACATTATCTTCCGAAGCAGAGGTACTTCTTCAACGAGTCTATATTCTATCATGAATTCTAGATTCGATTCTGATTCTATTTCATTCCAGACGTTTAAATCCACTTCGTCATCAGGCATTTCTTCGTTGAAGCATCTAGAATCATGATGCATTCTATTCAAATCATCATCCAAAACACTCAGTTCACTTAGTGAGTTCGTTTGCTTTTATATGTAATACCAGAAAAACAAGAACAAGTACGAAAAACCTGGAAATTTCGCTCTGACGCATAGTATGTCATGATACGAAAAAGAGAACGATGTATTATCTGTGGACGATAGTGAAAAAGTCATTACGTGTACTTATTAAAGGTTGACTATTGATAGGAATGAATATTTCGAAGATTTTCTCTAAGAAAACTGAATCGTGGTGAATGTGCTAAGAGATTAATTTAATCCTTTTCTGTTCGAAATGTATCAATGCATGTCAAAAAGATTTAATGGATTTCTTTCGTTCTGTACAGAACAAAAAAATTCAGTCTGAATACCTAAGCTATCTTTGCTTTCGAGTTGTTGGTAGATGTTCGCATAGTTTGCAGATGCTCGAATAGACTTTCTTATAGAGAAGGTCATTCTGTATTGAATAGTATATACTTCGGTTTTATTGAAAAAAGATTTTTGGTTAGAAAAACCAGAATACGACTCTTGAAAAGTTTAAAATCTGATTTTTAATGCAAAGAAAAACTAATTTTTGTGCAAAATAATTGTCAAATTCGTACTCAGTATTAGAAACTACATCTAATAACTCATAACTTGATCAGAAAATAAGTATTGCGTTACGTGAATAAGTCACAATACATTTTCATCAGCCATTTAATAGTATTAAATAATCGTCTCAGTTCTTTTTCATAATGAGTCCTGTAATAAGAGAAAACAAAAAAAGTATTTCGAAAAAAAAATCAAAAGATTTGTTCTAAGCCTAATTGTGGGTAATCAGCTAGTGAAGTGTCATTGAGAAGATTTAATGCTCGTTTGAGATAACCATTTCTGTATTCTTTTTCATTTTCAATTAAATTTACCACTTCCTTAACTATTTCAGATGTTACTACTGTTGTTGCTGCTTGACGATTAAAACAAGTATCATCACTGACGATACCTTTTTGAGAGGGACTCCAGAGTGCATGTTGTAAATTGAATACTGTTGCCCATCTATGAAAATTAAATGACAATTTGCGACAACCTGTTGGATTAATTTCATAAAGAATAGCACCAGGTCTCATGAAGATTGTATTTGACAAACCTGCTCCATGAACACCGATAAGAAGACGAATGGATCGAGCTATTCGTGCTGTTTGATACAAATCATCATTGAAATTAAATTGTTTTGGCCAAACACGTAAATAGGGATTCGAATTATCGGGAAATGTTTTCAATAGAGCCGCGACTAATTCATCCGCATTTGTTATTTCACGTCGACCACTACCTGCACGATTGACGACAACAATCCAATCTCCACTAAATTCTGTTTCTGTTCGTTGTAATGAATTATTCCATTCTGGTTTGCAGATTGGATCACATATAGGAAATGTTTCGGACATATGAATCTTTTGTAATCGTTCTTGTATAGGAGTTAACTCAAATTTGGAAGGCAAATTCAAATTATTCAATATCCACTCTGAATAAGCTAGATAAGCTCGTCGATATTGTCGTGTATGAAATGGATGAAAATGATAAGATCTTGCTACAGTATAATAATAATCCCATGCTGGTGATCGACTCATTTGATTGCCTGTAGTTAAAAAATATTTAAACATAACTGTAGCCTGATTGAATGATTTGTATGTTAATAATGGATAATTAGAAAACATTAACTGAATTGTTACAGACCATTTTCTTGTATCTCGAAAGGTTCCATCAGACTGTTGATGGTACAATTCCCAGTGGCGTACATTACCATTGAATATATCCGATGTGTAATAAATTTGAATTTTTGTTGGATCAACAAATGATGGATGAGATTGAAGTTCAGATAGTACCCAAAAACGAGGACCACATGTTTCTAAAAATCCATGAGCATAATTTGGATCGACTGGGCCACCAACATAGATTGGTCGTTTTAGAATAGCAGATATAACGAATTGTTTTATCATCATGGGATCATTGACGACATTTATTTTTAATTTGCCATATGAAACATCAAGTTCGATAATGTTCGTTGGTATTTGAATGTGAGATGGATTTTGATAGAAATAATATTGATCAGTTGCAGAATTATAATAAATATTTGTTAGTAGACAATATTCAATTCCAGTACTTAATTCTTGATTTGATGTATTCGAACATTTTCGAGATGAAAATGGATATTCTTTCCACATATTCTTTTTTATCAATTGAATGTAATCAGAGTTCAATGGTCGACTTGTATAGTTTCCTTGTAAATTGTTTTGTTTATCGCGATTATTTCGGATCAATTTAATGTACGAACGCATTTCATTGTATATCGATGGTGAAGTTATCCATCCGAAACTATTCGTAGTAGGAGAAATCCGTTTTTTTTCTGTCCATTCAGACAGTATGACATGATCATTGATATAAAGAAAAACAAATAATAAACCAATTATTATGCAACTAATACCAAATATTAGTTTATTAACAATATTGTTACTCATTGTGTTGAGATATATAGATGTGATTGATTACAAGAAAAATTTATCATTAAACTAACCTTTAGTTTCTTTGTAGAAGTACTTATATTCGCATGTAACATCCTTTCTTTTATTATCACAGTTGAATTACACAAACTGATACTATGTGCCACATTTAATGCCAATACTACGCTACGGAAGTTCTATAAAACATAAAGATCACAGATTTTTGCAAATTTATTCAAACAAAATAGTAGCATTTTATCAATCCACAACAATAACAAAAAATCCGCCAACGTTGTTAAATGTCGTTAACAACGAATCCATTCATTCTTCATCCTTTGAAAGTGAAAATAAATGCATCCTATTTTATTTAATCTCGAGAGGAAAAGAATGAAACAGAAATAAAGACATGCATCAGTATGTAAATAAAAATCTTCTTGCATACAATGACAGAATGCAATGTTAATCGAGTTTTTTTTTTGCATTTCGCGTTACTACTCTTAGCGATTCACTATTTATTTAAATGGTGCCATTAAGCCAATAGTAAAGTATGCAAATGGGTTTGTCTACATTCACAATACTGTAATCCTTTTTTTTCGTTCTTGTTAATCATTGTTGTAAAAAATATGACTAATATTCATTTGTTCATGTGATATCTGATTTTTATTATTTGCGAAATTTAGCACTCATACAATACAATAGCATCATCATGTTCTCATTATTTCGACTATTAAATCCAATTATCCATTTTTCTTTCAAAATGTTTCAACATCATTTGATAAATATATAATCTAGAGCGGACTTTACTATTTCAGATAGTGGAGGAACTGGTGTACTGCATGAATCACGAATTACGGTGAGTGTGGCCACAATCCAAAGTAAAGTTTCATGATCATGACTACAGTATATATGCATACATTCAAAATCTCAAATATGTATTAGACTTGACATTTTATATATTATTTTAACAAAAAAAAAGCCAAAATACATAATCATATAATTCATTTGTCATCTTCATCTTCAATGTTAACGAAATATTTACTATCAACTTGATCATTAATTGTTAGTTTGTATTAGTTTCACTTTTTTTATATTGATTGATCATTTATGGTGGTTATTTGTATACTATTTTCGTTTTGTGCCTTGATCGTCATTTTATTATTGGTTCGTTATCACTCATAATAATATTTTCTTCATCTAATTTCAAAGTTAAACTATCAAATATATCACAACAAAAGATCAAATAGTTGGTGTCCATTTGTTTTCTATTTCATACGGAAAGCAATCAAGAAAAAGTACTTGTGATTAAGTGATGAGCCGCAAGACGATAAATCTTCGTGAAAAATTAGAATATAACAGTTTTTTTTATGATGAAAGTGCCTACACTACCCGTATGAGGTTCAGTCCGAAAGTCGACTGTTACACAAAAGTTATCCATTGATTAGCAGAGCTGTATCAATTGTTTTTTATAACGAGCATACATTCGATCAATATTTCTGCTAATCGAATATGAAACCCCTTTGTTAAACAACTATCACTTTGTATACAATAGAAATCTACTACTAACAAACAAGTATTCGGATAAATCAAAAAAACCGAATCCTTGTGGTAAGTGAAATACTTGACCATCTTGAACTACGAATTCAACACAGATTAATGTGATATTACTTGTTATCTATTTCAGAACGCTGTTTTTACCATATAATATTGATTTGTAATAATGATTATAGTTTTTTGTTATTAGTCGGACGAATCAGATTCGTTTTCTTTAGATTAACAAGAAGGTGAATGAGATATTCTACAACCAGATCTTGTTGATAATTCATAAACCAATATTAGTTTATAGCAAGCATACATAATAAAATCTTGCTTAGCATTAGAAACATCGATTTAACTAAATTGAGACCGCATTTTGGCATAGTTAGAGTTTCTTTTTATTTTGCATATGATATTGAAGTATTGTTTTCTTCAATTAGTTATACAATATCTCTCTTTTATTAAGCTGAGTACAACCATTGATGAATATTTTAAAAATGAATAGAAATGAAAGATTTTTATACCTTTAAAATATTTTCGTAAGTATAAATGATAGAAATTGATTGATGTTTATTGTTGATTTATATTTGTTTATATGATTGTTCATTCAGCCTACATTTAAATGAGAAATTTTATTCTATTCTATTATCACTCACTTCTTACGCATTTCACATTATTGCATTTTCTCTCTTTGACGACAATATGTTTTGATATTTCAAAACTAAGACTCGCACAGCACAATTATTCGTAAAACAATTCACTATATAAAGAGTCAGTTGTTGTGCCAAGCATTACCATTAAATAGATTGTGACAATGGCATATTCACTGAAATGAATAGTCGATGATGAGCTTTTCTCTCACTGATTCTTTTATCTTTGTTCATAAGACAATTAGGCAAAAACTGGATGTATGGTACGGCTAGCTTTATAAAATGAACATCCTAGAGATGAGCTGCCAATCTGTGAGACATGTTATGTCAGAATAATGAAATTTTTATGTCCTTGAATACTGATTTGATGCTTCGTATTAATTTCCAGGAGGGTGAGGGTAAAAGTACAATGGGCGTAATGGTCAAGGAAACAAATTTGCAGGCAGGAAAAAAATTCCCTCATACAGTTCTCCTTTATAAATCGTCAGAAGTTTTAGCAAAAGCTCAATTTAAGCTAGCCAAATATATTAGAAACTGTACATTTGTGGTATCAATACACCAAGTCTAGAGCACGTTTCACGAAACTAATATTGTTAATAGCATACTTTGCCGCCATCATTAATTATAAAATCTGTGTTTTCGCTTGTGTTTGTCTTTCTGTTCTCACCCTCATCGAGAGCTACCCCCTGTATGTGCGTGTGTTCGTGTTTCCGCCCTCACCTTTAGATTAAAATCCGTTTCGAGAAATTTTTTCCTCTTTCCGGAAAGAACTTTCCTGGAAATGAATGCAAAGCATCATATGGAAGAATACTGACATTATATATTCTATTAAGTCTAAGTTGCTTAGTTCTATTTATATTATTAATATTCTACAAATTCTTCTTTTCTTTGATAACGTCTGCTGTACTTGCTCTGGGTATAGGTTCAGGAATTTTCGAATGCATCTTCTATTGTATTCTCTACTTTTATAACAAAAATAAGGAAGATGAAAAAGCTGATTCAACATCAAATCAGTCCAAAACATCTTCGAATATACGAGAACCAATTGCAAGAGCCTCTTCAAGTATACTACTGTAGTATCAGCAACTCGGACTAAAGTCTTCGTACAATCTAGAAAGATCATTCCAGAATAAGCTTTTAGAGACTATTTTTATCATTTTTCATGAAATAAATTGTCTATTGCACCAATGACATTGACATTGATTTTATGTACAGATCTGAATCAGGTTTGCCAATTGCATGTAAAATAGAGAATTTTAATTCGAAAAAGATGCTAGCATGAGCGTTCGATTCATGCGAAAATCAGATGGAGTGCACTTATTTCTGACAAAAATAATTCGAAGACAAACGCGGATAGATTGTCGTCAATATTTTCATTTTGAAAGAAAATTAACAAGTTCCTTAGATCTTTATTGAACTCATTTGTAAGTTTTTAATTGAACAGTCTATCTGATGTCAGGCAAATGTTCAACATGTTCGATCCGAAATGCTGCATTCAAATCAAAGAGATTCTCTTTTCATCTCTATTTCCATGTGACCACTTTTTTGACAACTGCGTCGCAATCATCGCAGTTCGTAGTGGCGCATGAGGGCATAAAAGGAACTGTCGCAAGCACTCTAGCTCATTTCAACCTTTTACAATGAGAAAGATACTTCATTTTTTTTCTAAAGAATACAAGTCAATGCCAGGGTGTACTAAATGATGGGTTATTAATTAATTTTCAAATTATTAAATTTTATTAATTTATTGCTTTATTATTAATTTTTGTTAACTTTTTAATTTTTTATTAATTTATTATTCTATTAGTTTGTTATTTATTTAGAAAATGTTGAGATTGACTGCAAGTCTTCTCTTACAAGTGCGATTTTTTTATTGCAGTTGCGCCGCAGTTTGACCGCAGTTGAACACATAGGTTCACACTTAATTCATCGATCTGCGTAAGGAAAGAACGATGTTCGCTGTCTTAACTAGGAAAAATCTCTACAATTGAGGTATCTTTCGATGTGGATAAGAAGACAGGCATCAAGATGACTTTTACATTATGCAAGTATCAAACAAAGAAAGGTCTCACGTTTGAATGAGTTGAAGGCAAAAAGTTAATATTTTATCCTTTGTAAACTGTACTTAGGGTTATACGAAAAGACGCAAGATAGAAAACATTTTCGTAATCACGTCAACAAAAGATCACATTATAAAAAGGAACAATATCAGCAATATTGGCGATTTTTACTTCGTACGAATTTCATTGCATCACTGCTTAATAGAAAAATGAGTTTGCTCCATATTTTTCTGACAATTATTTTCATCATTGTCCGTGGTAATCAAGGGGAAATAAAACGACCTTCAAACGTCTATCACCTACAAAACTTTACGATCTCATTAAGACGTACCATGTGTGAGGGTCCATGTCCTGAATACTGGGTGACTATTCGAGGTGATGGCTTAGTGACCTACGAAGGACGCGAGTTTGTCAAAATCAAAGGACGAAAGAAAAAACAAATTCAAATTAACAATACTCTGAAACTGTTACGCAAGTTTTATGAAATTGATTTCTTCTCTTTTAAAGATAAATACGAAGAAAAACGAAATGTTTCGGTTCAGCTGAACGGAGTAATACGGGAAACTATAGAAACGATAATCGATCTGCCCACAACTTACATCCAACTTCGTATCAACACTTATAAAAAAACTGTGGAAGCCTATTATGGTGTACCTAGCAGTCTCCAGCAGTTAGCAAAACTGATCGACGATCTCAGCGGCATTGCCAACTGGGTGAAGGGTAATATCACATCTCAATAATCTATTTTCTTTTGCATTAACCAATAAGAATTCTTTTCTGGGCAAGTCGATTTTGAACAAAAGGTATTCGAATAAAAATTTGATGAAATGCATATGGCAAAGTATATTCAAAAGTGAATATGGATCCAATACAAAGTAATATCTTATAGGAGAGAATGTTTTCATATCGTTGAGTATTCCATAGACCGGCAGTTTTTGGTGTACTCAAAAAGTGAGCACACTCTAAAATCGGTTAATGGGGTTCGTCCGACCGACCATTTACACGATAATTCTTCACAACTACATCCGATTGTGCTGAAATTTTATGCACAGAATTGTCTTATCAATATTTCGGTGAAGCTCGAGGATGAGAGTGATCCGTCAATAAATGGCTGAGTTAGAGAAAAAATTGTCATTATTGACCAGACGATTCCTGAGGGAGGACACAGGAATTTTGTCAAAAAAAAATTTTCTCAGAATTATTCACAACATGTATAAATTGATTTAGTTTTTAACGCCGATTCTGAATATGATATTAGTTTTGAATTAAATTGTAGTTTTTTGCGTGAAAGTTGCCTAAGCAGTGTCCAACAATGCATAAAACTTGGGTAGTTCCATGGGATATAAAACACAAATATACAAAATATTCAGAAAATTTTCTTCTTCATTAGACTTTGTAGAGCTTTTTTCGCTGATCATTTTGGTATAAAGAAGTTGCGAACTTCATCAAGAAATGACGATACTATAGTCAAAATAAAAATCATAGTAAAATAGCTTAAAATTCTATTTTCCTGATAAAACATCAGAAAAAGTCGAGTCTCTGATCTCAAAGTGACTAAATTTCGGCGAAATATGACATAGTAGGTTTTGTAATGGAAATTTTTCTCTATAAAAC
>JAJEKB010021795.1:323422-356580 GCA_022393335.1 Macrotrachela quadricornifera | reverse complement strand
TCGATGATAACATTATCAAGTTGTTGAAGAATAAAATAATAATCTGCGTCATGATTATTACGTACAGCAGTTCGAATAAAAAATGCGAGATTATCTTCACTTAATGCATGAGTTTTTCCGTAGATATAAATGACTAGAACACGTGTTGACGACATAACTTCATTGAAAAGTTTAGAGAAAGTGCTGTTTTCATTGATAATATGAGGAGATTCTAACGGATGAAGGGCTGTTGATGAATATGAAAATTGTGATGAATTAGAAGACCGCTGTAAATGAGAAATAAATGCATAACCGATGAGAACAAGGGCAATAATAATAACAAATATAATAGAATTTAATCTTTTAGAAGAGTTATTCATCTTAATATGTACCATTTTTTTGTAATAAGTCTAAATGAAAAATACGATTATTTTTAATCCATTGAGCTCTATTGCATTTTCTTAAAACTTGTGCATTCATACTCATACAAATGCACTTATTAGCCTTTTCATTATATGCTGCTAGTTGTTTTTCTTTCCCTAGTTTATATCATTATATAAGCGGCCCTTTTTTATGTCAGACTGAATAATTACTCAGGTTTGTTTCTTTCTATCTAATGTATCTTGCACAGTAGTGACGAGACAGCGAAACAAGATTTCACCCATGTAAGCACGAAACGCAAAGATCGATACGTTAAAATGCATTCACATGCAATTAAAAATCATTCTACGATGCATCCAAATGCATTTTCAATGTGGAACGCATTAAGATGCGATTAGAAAAAATTTCGAAACGCGTCTCGACGCAGTTTTTCTATAGAAAGTGTTTAAACGCAATCAGAAAAAAACATCAATTGCGTCTTAGGACGTTTCTGAAAAACGTTTAACGCGTTTCAAAGATTTTTTTCAAGCGCGTTGGAACGCACTCAGATTTTCGAGCACGTTTGTACGCGTTTAGTTCTTGTAGATCGAATGCGATTTTACTCAAAAATTGCTGCTATAGAGTAGTTAACTACCAGTAGTGTAGAACTCGTTAATTCGATTCGAGTATTAAAATTTTAGTCGAGTTTTAAACTTTTAATACTCGAGTTTTCAACTATTCAACTATTATTATATAATAGATTAAGGATGCTACTATAGGATGCTGTCTCATAATACCGTCTCCAGGATGTTACCTGCAGGATACCGTCTACACGATGCTGTGTACACGATGCTGTCTACGCGATGCTGCCTACATGATGCTGTCTACGCGATGCTGCCTACATGATGCTATATACGCGATGCTGTCTACAGGATGCTGCTTACACGATGCTGTCTACAGAATGCTGTCTACACGATGCTGTCTGCAGGATGCTGTCTGCACGATGCTGTCTGCAGGATGCTGTCTGCAGGATGCTGTCTGCAGGATGCAGTCTGCAGGATGCTGTCTGCACGATGCTGTCTGCAGGATGCTGTCTGCAGGATGCTGTCTGCAGGATGCAGTCTGCAGGATGCTGTCTGCACGATGCTGTCTACAAGATGCTGCCTGCAGGATGCTGAAAGTAATCCACGGAAAAAAGATGCTGTCCATTGCATTTGACTGCAACCTACAGGTAGCGGTTCTTTGACATCCTCATCCACCCCCACAGCCATACCCTCACCCCTCAAGCCCTCACCCTCAGCATTATGTGTATTACTTCTAGCATTCTGCAGGAAGCATCTTGTGATTAGCGTCCGTAATCTTTCGTGTATCAAGAGTTGAGTAGTTGAATAGTTGAATACTCGAGTACTCGAGTATTCAAATTTTAATAGCTGAATAGTTAAATAGTTGAAAACTCGAGTAAAATTTTTAATACTCGAGTAGAGTCTTCGAGTTCTACATGTATGCAATCAAGAGAAGCGAGCACGGCGATAGCATTGAAAAATAAAAACCTTCTATTCTGAGTATCACAGATTTTTTGTCTTAATGCTTGTAACGCGAAGCATTACACTATGTAATAAACAATTAAAACAATGGTAAAGGCAGAACAGATGACACATCATGTGTAACGTACCACCTGAGAAAAAGGAAAAAGAAAGATTTTTTCCTGGTAAGCTTCTTGTTAAAATATAGTCTGTGGGGGCGAATTGATTTTCCCCCTATCGTATTTTTGAGTTTTTATCACTAAAGTTCTTTTATTTTTTGACCTGCTGTATATCGTGAGAAAGTCCAGAATACCCTGCATCCTTTGATGTGTTTAGTTTGAGCATCGAATACAATTTGAAGTATAAAAAATGTATTAGAAGAAAATCTAACATTTTTTTATACTACAAAAATAGGTGTCTATAATGTTATAATATACTTTATTTCGCACATATTTCAGCTTAGGTAAATGATAGAATGTTACATTTTTATTCAAAAGATGCGTCATGAAAAGTTCTGTAAAAAGTGTATGATTAGAATCATTTTCGGCTATTCTAATCGTCTTTCTTACACTCAAAAAAACAACCTACATCACAGTATCAGTTTCCGTCATATTGAAAATGTTTGGAAAACATATCTGATACTCTATAGGAATTATACTAATACAGCTTTTGTACAGCTTTGAACGGCGCATCTTTTAAAACAAAAGTCAATATTCTATCATTTTCTAAAGTTGCGTTCCATGCAAAATAAAAAGTGTTCTTAACATTTTCAATATGACAGAAACCGACGCTATCATGAAGGTTGTTCATTTTTGAATATAGGAAGAACCATTAGAACAGAGAAAAATGGTTCTAATCATACTCTGTTTATAGAGCTTTTCATGGCGCATCTTTTGAAAAAGAATGCAACATTCTATCATTTACCTAAGCTGAAATAAAGTATGTGACATTATTATGAACATCATGTAGTAAAAAAAATGTTAGATTTTTTTCTAATACATTTTTTATACTTCAAATTGTATTTGATGCTCAAACTAAACACATCAAAGGATGCAGCGTATTCTGGACTTTCTCACAATATATATCAGGTCAAAAAATAAAAGAACTATAGTGATAAAGACTCAAAAATACGAAGAGGGAGAATTCATTTGGCCTCTACAGTAAGAGAACATTCCCAGGTGTCAATCCGCTTTTCGGTCGAGGTTTCGTGAGTCTTATAGATCTTATTGAGCTAGGATAACGACAAGCGTGAGGGTTTTTGGATTGATTCTGGTAAGATATTAAAATCTTGATGACGTCTTCTTATTACGTCCCATTTTTGGAGCAAAGCTATAATTTTGAATTTTAATCTGAAACTTCACCCACATGAAGGTCTCAGCTAGGCTAGCTTGCTGAAAGAGCTTAAATAATTTTGGACAAAGTTTCTTTGAACTACAGAACTATCAAGGTACAGATCTTTTTCATAGACAGTATATGTAGTATAGATGTTTCGAAATTATCACATCTCGGAGATATTTTGTCCAAAACCACTGAAATTTTTCTACAAACAGGTCTAGCTACGACTTTTATGTTTGTATAGTTTAGAGTTAAAATTCCAAACTATAGCTTTGCTGCAAAATCAGAATACGATAGACAAAATCACTAAGATCTCAATATTTTACGAGGATCAAACCAAAAACGTGAACTTTTTGGCACTAGATCAATTCGTCGCCATTCAATTCGCCGCAAGATCAATTAGTCGCATATATATGATAGCAAGAGAGATTAAATTACACGATTTAAACAAACTTATTACTTAACAAATTATTGATCTCAAAAATTTTGCATGAAATTTCTGAGCTATACTGTGCTTACATGAAATTACTAATAGTTTGATGAGAGCGTCCAAAGCATCAAACTTTCATTTTAAAAACACAGGGAAAGCTTTAATAACGCGTTTATCACCATCGAATAACTGAATTGATTTAAGTGAACTGTCTTTTAGTTGATGCTGATAAAGAGTATCAAAAATCTTAAGAATAATAATGGAAGCAAGTCTTGGTTTCATTCTATGCTGAAGTTTTTTGAATGGATTATTTTTAATTGCATACCAAATCTTAGTTATTCTCAACAAGAAAGCTAAATAAAATTTTATGGTTCATTCCATTAGTTCTCAAAAACTTGTTTCAAATTTTTTTTTAGACTTTTGCTTTCAGTCAAGTATAACTGGTAGATCTACTTAAGAACACTTTTATGACCAGTATAGTCTGTTACAACTTACTTTAAATCGTGTAATTCAATTAGTGGTTTTCTCTATACGCGTCTCTCTTACCGTCATATATATGCGATGAACTGCATTGGACACGAATTGATCTATTACCGGAAATGTTCTCTTGTCTGTGCTTATTAATCTGTCTATCTCTCTGCATTGTTAGCGACGACGAGTATCTTCACTACTGTTTCTCTTTCGTCCATGCTATACATCACTTTTAAAGACATTCTTTTTTCTTTTCATTCACATAATGCTTGTGCCTCTTCATTTCATGTTCTGTTTTTCGAGAAGGAATGTTATCTTTGATACCATTCTTTCTCTCTTTTCTCTTTCTTATATGTGTGGAGTCTGTTTTCATATCCATATGTTTTTAATATACGTTTTGATATACATTCATCAATGAATGTACTCTCTCTTTCTCTCTTGCAGAGAAAGCTCACACTCATGAATAACATTCTAAATGGTATTTCAACTGTCAATTGTTGTGTCCCATTAATTGAAATTTCGTCGAACGCAATAACAAACAATTCAACCTCTTCATATCTTCTCGAATCGATTGCAGCGTGGCCTACTCATCGAATCTATAATCATTTTACATTAAATAATACCCATAAGACTAATCTTTTATGATTTCGACCTGCTTCTTGCCAGACTTGATTAAAATCCTGTAAGAATTTCTCCTTTTTCTCCTAAAAAACCGATAAAATCCTAAAAACACAGCATGTATTGTAGGATTTCTAAGGGAAGAATAGGATTTAAGAGACAACCAACCAGAAGGCTTATTATATTGATGCGAAAAGCTGTTAGATTTTCAATTTAATCATTATATTTGAAGCCTAGAAAAATTTATCATAAAGACACAGATATCAATCAGTTCTCATTTATCAATAAGCAGAAATAGCAAAGATCTCAAGCGATTAAAATGTGCGATAATACCTTATAAATCTACTATTCTTTATCAAAGTTGCATTTTGTTTCCATTCGTGTACTAATATGCTTTATAGTATTCTTCTCTCTCACATAAGTAAGTATACGTTAAAATCTCGTCAGTCTTTATTTCTATTCTATAAATCATCATATATAGTATAATCACCAATTTTTGAGAATTCTATGGCGATAAGATACCATGGCTGATGACCACTTTTTTAACTGTTATATTTATTTTGACCATTTTCTCCATGTTGTACGTTCATTTGGTTCACTGTCGGGATATGGGAATATTTATAAGAAACTACCATATATCGGTTGGATATTATCGGATCGACAAGAATCATCGGTATATTGCGATAGAATCGAAGTTAAAGAATGAGCTACCAGTGAAGTATCACACTACCATTGATTATTTGCTACTACCAACAAATATCGCCATTTAACCACCCATATAATTAGGGCAATCCAAAAATAGTGGCTGTCATATCATATTTTCCTGTAGACCACTTGAAAAACTTTTCTTTATTAATGTACAGATAGTGTCTTTTGGTCTATCTTTCTACACTAATTGATCACTATTCAATTGATATAATTTGTGAAAAGATCTCAATAAAAACTATTTCCAGTTGCAAACTTGTTGATAGCGTTAGATCATAATAAATGGAACAGTTTTGTATTTCATTTCATCATCACTTAACAAGTTGTATTAAAAAAAACAAAATATACTACAAGACGCAACATAAAAAGCTCTACAATTTGCAAAGATCAACTATAAAAGAATGCGATAGGAGTATAAATGAATTTGTCTTTTACCAAAAAAACAATGCCGTTTTCACAACGTCAAAGTTTAATCGTTTAGATTTTTCACTATTTTGAAAATACATAGTACAATGATAAAATAAGCAGTTCTTCATAAATTGTAAAGCTTTTCACGCTGTATCTTGTGGTATATTTGTTTTTTTAATATAACCTATTAAGTGGTAATAAAATGAAATGAAAAAGTGGTCCATTTTTTTATGTCACCATACGATGGGGTATTTGAATTTACGGCAAACTCATTTAAACAAAAGAATTTGAAAAAAAAAATTTTGATAGAGGTATGGAGGTAAAGGCTGCCAACTGTTAATTTTGATTTAGGGTTTACATGAAGTGAAGAGGTGTCTAGTTGAGGTACAATATTTTTATGATGAGATGCATTGTTAGAGTACATAATTTACTTTCTGAAATGGGAGGATTTTGTTGGAAAACCTGATGGAAGAACATCTTCTTTGTAAAAAAAAAGAAAAAACAATATTCTGTCTGACGTTCTAGTAGGATCAATTCAAAGTTTGCCTTTTTCAAAAAAAAGTATTTTTACATGTAAATTATAATTTTTAAAACAATCTAACCAACAAACAAAAATAGAAAATTTGATATTAAGTTATGTTAAATATCCGATCAAGTAAAATAAGGTTTTTAAATATCACTATACTACTCTGAATGTGGAGCCCACAGGACTAATTCAGGATGATTGAGAAAGATTATAAAAAAAACATTCATTATATCGTATCTTACAGCTCATGAGGGAAGTACTCAAAGTGATTAACTGCTTTTGAATTCAAACTCTGTGCATAATGTGGACCCCATTGAAGTATGAAAAACCCTAACAGGATAAGGGCCCATAGACTTTCCTTCCAGAGTCATAGCCATTTTACTGGAGTTTTACCTTATAGTATGGTATACACTAACAAATCGAATAACGGCAATTTCAGCTGGGATTTTGCCCGCAAATAGGCCTACCTGTAACTAGAATGCTCTGAAAGCTTCAGCTCAAAAGAATGTTTCCTTCGCGAGATATTGTATTTTTAAAAAACGTGTGATTCTCGCATTTTCCATAGGATATGAGTGATTTTTGAAAATTAAATATCTCGTGAAGGAAACATTTTTTCGAGCTTAACATTTCAAGACATTCTAGTTACAAGTAGGCCTATCTGTAGGCAAAATATCAGTTCAAAACATCGTCATTCAATTTGTTGTTGTTTACCGTACTATAGGCTAAAACTCCAGTAAAATGACTATAACTCTGGAAGGAAAGTCTATAAGCGCTTATCCTGCTGGGATTCTTCATACCTCACTATGGTCTACATTATGTACAGAATTTGAACTCAAAAGCGGTTAATCACTTCAGGTACGTCCCTCGTTAGCTACCTTCAAATTAAATGACATTCTTGGAGATGGTGGTTTTGATTCAGCTCCAATAGAGATGTCGAAAGTTAATGGTTTGTGTCCGCATGATGTACCAATTGGTGGATGTGTTTCAACATTTGATGTGAAAGATCGAAGTGCCTGGCAACCTAAAAGCCAGTCGAGCTTAACTTCATAGTCACTCTTTTCAAATGTTGGAGTCATAATGGATACCTTGAATAAAGCCTTCTTCAGAATAAATTTTGGAGCTATCTTCGTCTTGTATTGGCCTTGTCTGATCCCATGTGATGTAATGTTTCATTAAGATCACCTACAATAATACAGTTGTTGTTGATGTGGCAAATACGAATCCTCATTTTCGTTACTTGTTTTAACATCTTGATTATCATTTATCGATGCATCGAAAAGGCTGTTTGGTGAACGTACTCTTTTTGTCGACTTTGTTTCTTTTAATCTATGTCGTTCTTTTGATGTAGTTGGGATCATTGTTCTGGTTGTTCGTTTAGCTGTGGCATTAATCGATGAAGTGGTTGAATTGGCTGCTTCAGCTCTTTGTTTCTGTTTGTTCTTGGTGTGTTTAACTACTTGAGATTCTTCTTCGGTAGAATTGGAATTGAAGATAGTTTCAACATTATCTTTATTGTCGATGTTATTGATGATGAATTTTTCAATTTTGTTGATCTTTTGTTGCAGTGCTTTGAATAATCTACTAGTTGCTTCTTCGATGATGGCTTCAATTTTGCTGGTGATTGCAATTAGAATATCATCAAATAAATCATTTTGTAGAAGTTCTTACTGCTGTTGAAAAATATTCGGCAACGGAAGACATTCTTCAGTGTTTTAGATTGCTCGTACTATTGTTTCTGAGTTGCTTGATGTAGAAAATTAGATAATCAGTTTTAGTATTCTTTTTTCTTGTTCTTTATAATGTGAACAATCATTAGTAGTGGCTCAATGATTACCTTTATGATTGCAATATTTAACTGCAAAACTAACAGTGTATTGGCCCATGCGATGATTTTCATCACATCGAGCACATACTTACTGTTTTGTTTTGCAGTATTTTGTAACATGATTATATTTTAAGCAAATGTGACATTGCACCGGTTTGGAGTTTTGTGATAATGGTTCGGCGGGGAAGTACATGCAATCGACATGAAAATCAGTATGCACAAAAGTATTACGTTTTAGAACATCACTGAATGATAACTTATTCGTTCTGGTTCGAATCTTATCATCTTTACTAGTTAGTCGAGTAGCATTACTGACATTCAGCAAAAAATAATAAATTCATTATTTAAAGTTTTATTTATTGAAAATTTTTATTGATATCAGGAATTATTCTACTAATTTTATGTTGAGCAACAAAAAATATTTTTTTATTAGTTTGTTTTAAATAATCAGCAGAACTGAGATAAGAAAATCTTTGACTTTACTTACGAACTAGTGAAAACCCGTGCATACTGCACGGCCGCTCTCAATATTTAGAAGAAAATCTTTTCTGATACCGAGAGAATTCTTAAAGACACTTTTAGAAGTCTGCCTCTGTTTTGAAACAAAGGTTATTGCATGATATTCAATTTATTTAAAGGAAACAAATATATAAAATTTCTTTGAAAAAAATCATATGCTCCTTTCAACCCATTTCTACCATCACTTCTGTTCCTTTAACCTGGTAACATACACAGAGACACTCAACATTATTATATAGAAGAAGATAACCAAGCTTATTTTTTGCTCTAGAGCTCGAACTGAGACTATGTTTTTTCGACCCTCGCACTAATTTGAAACCATGTTTTTTCGACCCAGTAACAGACAGACACACACACACTGAACATTATAATATACATAATATCTTCCATTAATAATGATATTACTTTCAAATAGCTATGCGACAGTTCAGTTCAACGTGCAATGAGCTGAGTTGAACTTTTATATAACTACCGTCGAATTTTGAATAAAAGAAATGCCAACCATTTACTATTCAATCACATTAAATGAGCAATTTGTTAAGTCAATATACAGCATATATTTCGAACATCTTTTGTGAAAAAAACAACATTTGTAAAAACATTCCTTTGGGAGTTCAGTATCCTCACCCCGATCGTCTGCTGTCTACATCACTAGTACAGTGAGCTTTCTATTTATATTAGTTCAATATATTTTGCTTTTGATGATTTATCAATTGACCAGAATCGATGAAATAATGACTAATGTATCCATTTTTCATATGCAGCAACACGCTGTCGATTGTCTCGATACAACAATGTTCGATCTTTAACCTTCACAAAAACAACTTCAAATGGATCTAATGAAATTCCATCGACATTTTTATTAAACGTTGGAGCTTTCATATTGTTGCATTTTCTATTTTTTTCTTCTTGAAAATCAATACCTTGATATTTTTTCATTAATGAATCAATTCCAAAACCAAATTTAAGAATTATTTGACTAGCACCTACTTCTCCTTTATTAATCACCTCATTCTTGTCTTCATAACACGCAAATACAGTCCCATCATAAAGAAGAACATCAAGACCCTGTAAATCTAAGGCCCATGCATAAGTTTGTACGTGAGGAGTACCTTCACAATTAATAGTACATCCAACAAGTTTAATATGATCATTGAGACGTCTTGTAAATATAGTATACCATATTGAACTATCATAATAAGATACAATAAATGGACCACGAACAGATGAATTAAGAAATATGAAATATTTATATTTATTTTTATCAATAATACCACGAGATAAAAACCATCCAATTGTACCTAAGTCGAAACATTTATTTTCATGTTGAATGTAATGTGCATTAGAAGGAAGTTCAGGTAATGTTGTTTCATCGATGATAACATTATCAAGTTGTTGAAGAATAAAATAATAATCTGCATCATGATTATTACGTACAGCAGTTCGAATAAAAAATGCGAGATTATTTTCGCTTAATGCATGAGTTTTTGCGTAAATATAAACGACTAGGATACGTGTTGACGACATAACTTCATTGAAAATTTTAGAGAAGGTGCTGTTTTTATCGATAATATGAGGAAATTCTGATGAATGAGGAGATACCGACGAATGAGGAACTCTTGATGAATGTGACAGTTGTGATAATTTAGAAAATCGCTGTAAATGAGAAATAAATGCGTAACTAATGAGAGCAAGGGCAATAATAATAACAAATATAGTAGAATTTAATCTTTTAGGAGAATTATTCGTATTGATATGTACCATTTTTTTGTAACAAGTCTAAACGAAAAATAAGATAACTATTAAGTATTCTATACTTTAAACAAAAACTTTGGTGCAAAACCATTTATGAAGTAATGGATAGACTCTGATCTCAGGAGCACATTCCCAGGTGTCAATCCGTTTTTTAGTCGAGGTTTCGTGAATCTTATAGATCTTATTGAGCTAGGGTAAGGATGCGAGTTTTTGGATTGATCCTAGCAAGATATTAAAATCTTGATGATGCCTTCTTATAATCTCCCACTTTTCGAGCAAAGCTATAGTTCTAAATTTCGATCTGAAACGTCTCTCACATAAAGGTCTCGCCTGGGCTAGCTAGCTTGCTGAAAAAGCTCAAGTAGTTTCGAACGAAGTTTCTTCGAGCTACAGAACTATCAAGATACAAATCTTTTTCATAGACAGTATATGTAGTATAGATGTTTCGAAATTATCATATCTCGGAGATACTTTGTCCAAAACCCCTGAAATTTTTCTACAAACAGGTCTAGCTAAGACTTTTATATGGGTTTAGTTGAGAGTCAAAATTCGAAACTATAGCTTTGCTACAAAATCAGAATACGATAGAAAAAGTCACTAAGATCTCAATATTTTGCCACGATGAACCCAAAAACCCGAAACTCTTTCACCATATACGTAGCTTACTAAAACTGACAAGATGCGCGAAGCCTTAACTGAAAAGCAGAGTAACATTCGAGAATATTCTGTTGTCAGTACTTATTAATCTGTCTATCTCTCCACATGAATATCATTCTGAATGGTATTTCAACTGTCAATTATTGTGTTTCATTAATTGAAATTTCATCCAACACAATACAAACAATTCAATCTTTTCATATCTTCTCGAATCGATAGCAGAGTGGCACTACTCATCGAATCTATAATCATTTCACATTAAATAATACCCATAAGAATAATCTTTTATAATTTCGACCTGGTTCTTGCCAGAGTTGATTAAAATCCTGTAACAATTTCTCCTTTTTCTCCTGAAAAAACAACAAAACCCTAAAAGCACAGCATGTATTGTAGGATTTCTGAGGTTATGATAGGATTTAAGAAAGGATTCACCAGAAGACTTATTATATTGATCGGAAAAGCTTTTAGATTTTCAATTTAATCATTATATTTGCAGCCTAGGAAAATTCATCATTAAGACACAAATATTAATCAGTTCTCATTTATCGATAAGGAAAAATAGGAAAGATCTTAATCTATTAAAATGTGTGATCATACCTTACAAATCAACTTTTCTTCATCAAAACTGCACTTTGTTTCCATTCGTGTACTAATATATTTTATAATATTCTTATCTCTCACCTGACCAAGTATACGTTAAAGTATCATCAATCTTTATTTCTATTCTACAAATCATCATATATAGTGTTATCACTAATTATTGAGAATTCTATGGCGACAAGAGACCACAGCTGATGTCTACATTTTTTTTAGCTGTTATATTTATTTTCAGCATTTTCTCCACGTTGCACATTCATTCGATCTACTGTCGGCATATGGGAATATTCATAAGAACCTACTATATATCGATCATATATTATCAGATCGAGAAGAATCATCGGTATATTGCGACAGTATGGAAGTTAAAGAATAAGCTACCGCTCAAATATCACACTACCATCCATTATTTGCTACTACTAACAAGTATCGCCATTTAACCACCCATATAATTAGAGCAACCCTCAAATAGTAGCTATCCTATCATATCGTCGTATAAAAATAATAATAATGTCCCATAGACTTATCGTCCGCTGAGACGTGCCGCTTTTATTATTACTAGTTTCCAGATGCAGTCGGGTTCTATTGTCTTTTCTTTTTACAGACGGCGGTATCTGCACCCTCTTTGTCCAACATATTGACTTAAAATGTAGTCAACACGAATGACTCATGTGCAATGAATTATTTGAGATAACTTAACCGTTAGTGATGTGTCGAGGGTCATTCCATGGATGATGTTACTGAGGGGTGAACACAGTACCTTGTTGGTGCGTGCCAAGCAATGTAACCACCCAACCATGGCTACTATTTTTGCATTGCCTTAAGTAGCTCACATTATGTTTCTCAGTCTAACAGCGGTTCTTGTCATGGTTGAATCATACAGAGCATCATCTATTTTTATTATTAGGATGTCCTTTTTTTCTGTTTTTATTGTCTGCACCTGAAACTAAACGACGTCTACTCATATTTATTCGTCTATTTTTGCTTATGCATTATGCTATTTTTCTCTATAAGCTCTTTCATTCCTTCACTTTACCAATGCTTCATTCGAAAAATTCAAGAATATCAACTAATGTGCGAACGAAGAAATACACTATAAACTTTGATGTCATTCCATATGATACAATTTATTTGATCATACTATCATCATTTTTGTACTTTTGTGCAATTTTTATCACCGCCAGTAGAGTATATTTCCTTTTGTTTTTACTTCTACCGATCATCGCAAAGAAAGGTTATTTTATTTGAACTAACTAATATATTATATTTTATTTAGGTCAATCTCAAGCAAACGGAACAATATTGTTTTATTAAAAATTTTCTTTTGGTATTATTTACAGTGAATGAGAGGGAGAAAGTCATTTTTCTAATCATTCATAAAAAACTAGATCTATCATATCTCCGTATCAATTCCGAACTTGAAGACTGCTTTATTGTACTTTTGATAGGAGCTGTTCGAAAAATTTTATTGCCAACAAATGAAGGAAAAAAACATACTTTCGTATTTCTTGCACTTCTCGATATTTCTTTATAGTACAAAAATATGCTTTTTTCCTCTTGCCCAAAACAGAACAAAATAAATTTGTCCTATTTTGAGAATGAAATTTTTTGGGCAATTCGTATAAAAAAAAGCTGTTTGTAGAGAGTATGTTTCTCTAAAAGAAACTGTACGAATAAACACATCAGGTCCTATCAATAGAACCATCAAATAATTCACCAAATTGTAAAAGATACATAACTATCGTAGGGCTATGAAAAATTTGAATAAATAAGATGGTAAGCAACGATTATATTCCTACACTCAAACATGACCATCAGGTAGGACTGTTGTAAATACATTTTGAATAGTCGCAATGTTCCTTTAAAACAGGAGGATTGAGCGATTATATCGCATTTTTTCATAAAATTCGAGAAAAAATTTCCAGTTGAGGCAATAAATCAAGCTAATAAATTCCGATAAAATCGCTAATTTCTTCGTGATTTTAGTGACATAGAACGTTTGTGATGTTGCATATGTCATTCATGATTTTTTTCTACACTTCATTCATCATCCCTTCTCTCTTCCTCTTTCTACACATCATCAATTTGTTCTTTTTATCTACCACGTCTATTATTTTTGATCCACCTTTCCATTATTATCTGATCCATCTCATGTCATTTTTGGCGACGTTTTAAATATTAAGAAATCTAATTTAAGAAGAGTCAAATAGTGAAAACCGAAATTGAAAAGACAACTTAAGAAAAAACATCGTACATAGGTAAAAATTACAGAAATGCACTAATGAAATAGTTTATTTATATATCTACTAAATCTAAATATAATACAAAACTTTCAACCTTTACTGTTTTTTTAATTAACGACCATCGAACGTATAAGATGTGCATATAAATAAAAATGATCACATTGATCATCGTTCATCAAAATTAAAAAAGAAATTTCATGTATCATGTAATATATGACCTCCACCACTATATAGTAACATATGTGACACAACATATATCGGCATATTATAACACATCATACAACATACATGAGTATATCATACTATACGTCATACAAAATATTATGCAACCAAATATATAAAAAATGAAAAAATTCAAATTAGTACATTTGATTATATATACTTAGGTCTGACCAAAAGTTCACTCACTGTTAAAAATGTACAAAAATAAAGAGAAATTTTGAATTTTATTTTATTAAATGTTCAAAATAATTACCATGATTATTTATATGAAGTTTCATTCTTTCTAATAGTTTGTTAAAAGTTTTTTTTTAAATTCGTCTTTTGGAATATTTTTCACTACTTGGATATCGCATGAACTAATAATTTTTCATTTAGTCGATCTGTGACATTTCGTTTGATCTAATCATTTAACCAATAATCACACGATGCAAGGTTAGATGAATAAGGTGGATACTGTATTATATCGAGAGGTTTTTCTATTAAATAATTAATCACATCTGAATGACGATGGGATCCAGTATTATTATAAAGCATTTTATACCTTTTATATCATTTGACTTTCTTTATTTCCATATTTCTTTGATAACAGACTTGAGGCAGTTTTGTATTGAATAGTCCAGATTAAATGGCAGTGTCTGTATTTTCTGTTTTTCTTGTTTTAATGTCTAAAGCATTCTTTTTGATTTTTTTAACAAAAGATGCGCCGTGAAATGCTCTTGAGGGTGATTTAATCAATTGTTTGAACAAATTTATTTTAAATAGAATAGATTCATTGATTTCTATGGGGCTATTTTATTAACCGCCTGTCTTTAAGTAACAGGAGCGATAAATCTTTTGAATAATTCATTTCAAAATCACTTTACGCCTAGGCGCTGCAGGTTCATTTATCTGACAAAATGAACGAAAATAGTTCAATTGATCATTTGAAAAGTGCATCAAGAGTATTTCGCCAATTACATTTGAAATTTTGCAGCAAGATGAAGAAGATTCGATTCAATCGGAAAGATGCACCTGCAGTACATTTGCATAATGTGATTTTGAAATGAATTATTCAAAAGATTTATCGCTCTTAATACTTAAAGACAAGGACTTAATGAAATAGCCCAATAGAAATCAATGAATCTACTCTATTTAAAATGAATTTGTTCAAATAATTGATTAAAATCACGAATCCATGAAAACAATTTTATGCTCAGAAACTCTTAGAAAGTTGCACTCATTTTTCGAAATAGTGTTATGGGTTTTTATAAAATAATAAAAGCTATCGTAGATAACTGGAATATACTATTTTATAGAGCATTTCACGGCGCCACTTTTGTTTAAAAAATCAAGAGAAATGCTTTAGGCATTAAAACAAAAAAATACAGGCATCACCATTTAACCTGTACTGCCCGATGAATCATTTTTTCTTTTTCAAAACCTTTAGCTCTTCTAGTATTGGATGAGATACTAAGAAATTATGCAAAACACGAAGATTCTTTATGAATTATCACACCTAATCAAAATCTTTCCACATTCACCATTATCAGATAGAAACTTTGGTTTAATACAGTCGAACAGAAAATTTATTATGGTTCAGCATTAAGAGACAGAATCCTTCAGAGTTCCATAGATATTGCACAGAACCTGCTGAGTTCAGCACCGTCCTACAAAAAGCTTTGCATGATTTAGCATTATGAAGCAGAACCTGTTATGGTTCAGTGTTGATGGAGAAAGCCATTCAAAGTTCAGCATTATTGGACAAGACTATTCATGATCCTTCAACTGTTATGCAGAACTACTTTTGGTTTCGCAAGTGTTGCAGAGCTTGAAAAAAAAAATTCTACAAAGCTCCTTTTTTATCTTCAGAGCACGTAAGTTCTATTACTGCGGAAATACGCATCCAACATGATTTTTTCTTCACCTGAATGAGCTTTCGTCAATCTCCACAATTAATATTGAATCCTAAATTATCATTTGTGTCTGTTGAAGTCTCCAAACACACACTTCCCTCAAGTAGTTGTTCCAGTTTACGACAGCATTCTGACCAATTTCAAGCTCATCCTTTGAAAATTCGACCGATATTCTCTTTGGAGACCAAGCATAAATGAATACGATGACTTTTCGAAAAGGAGACTTCGTGCCCATTAATCAATTATTTGTGCACAAACCTTTATTTTGACGACATTCATGCAAATGGTCTCTCCACTGATCTTGAGTGCCGAATAATAATTTCATTTCGTGGTCATTCTTGCAAAGTCTTTGCGCTTGTATTATTCCACGTTGTTGTAAGTATATGACGGTTGCAGCCTTATCAGGAATTTGTTTAGAGAAACGTATGAAATTCATAATGATAGTATTTAAGAAATATGATAATGACGTGAAGGTAGCTAACTTACTGTTGTCGACTGGATGATAATACAACATGAATGTAGTCATATAACACATACATGAGGAAGCATATCAAAGGAAAGGAAAAAACCATGGAATTCAATATTATGGGTTATAAATTTTTTTTAAAAGTTTTAATATCGATTCTAAAGTGTCTAGAAACAAGAAATGTCTCACTACAGATGCGATTCATTGCTGCGATTTAGACGCAAATGAAACTTGATTCAAACGCATTTTGATACAAAAAATATTTAGATGGGAAATGTGGATAATTTATTCTATTATATGATACAGGAGAAACATTCATTCTGGTTACAATATCATTGTAAATTGAAGGTAGATCATCATTGATAACCTGTTCTATTAATTAAATATGTGCATCTAAAAGAAATTTTTTGAATATATCCACCATGAAATTCTCTACAGATATGTTCACATAAAATTTCATTGAATTGTTTTAATGATTATTTTATAAGACGAAAAAAATATTCGATATTATAATCATTTTAATGCACCCAATATTTTTCAATGAAATCTATTATTTTTTAAAACATCGATTTTTGTATCAGAGAAAAATATTTGTATGACTCTTAGACAGAATAAAATCAATTAATGAAGAGAAAAAAAAGATTACAGATATTAGAACATATATTTTTACAGTAGAATATCGATTACATAAACGTCAATATTTTTATTCTTTAATAAATATAAAATGCTTGATTGTCATTTTATACTCATTTTTCTTTTTTCAAGCATTTTATTATGACAACAAAAATTATATTTTGTGTGTTTTTATTGATTTTTTCTATCGGTAAGTTTAAAAATTATGAAAAATTTTATATGAAAATCTATTTTTATTTTCTCGTAGAAATTCATTATATAAATGCGTTGGATTGTTATTCATGTTTAAGTATAGGACAAAATATAACTGATTGTCATGATCCATTAAATACTAATGGAACATCAATTCAATCAATTAAAGTAACAACTTCAGATGCACTCTGTACAGTATGTATTATAGTTTACTTCAATTAACAAACAAAACAAAACATAAGAACTGTATTTTATAAATATAGAAAATCACTGGTAAACTTAGCAACAACATAAAATTTACTTTACGAAACGGCAGTTTAAATGGATGTCCCCGAGGCATGAATAGTACAGATATTGTTGGAAATAGAACAGATATTCAAACTGCTTACTTTAAAATTCATTGTTGTAACAAAAATTTTTGTAATCAAGCAAATCATCAATATTATACTCAATGGTATTTTCTACTTTTAACAACTATTACAATCTATCTTTTTATATGAGATGGCATAAACAATTATTCATTGAACAACTCATCAAATTATTTAAAACCTTTGAATTTCTTCATTTCACACAAGAGATTAATGTTAAATATTGTTTTCTGAAATATACTCTTATTAAATAAATATATATTTGAAAAAAGCACATCAGTATATATCTCGACAGTAGAGACAAGCACATGGTCCGAACTGAAGTCTAGGTTGGGAATATAAATTATCGGATCAAACAAAGAGCATGATCCTATACTCCAACTCGATTCAGCACTTATATACATTCAAATAATCAATGAGACTCCTAATTGTTAAAAACAGTTGCCATGCGTAAGAATAACTGTTTAGTGTGGGTGCTAATTAGTGGTATATTATATTTGGTGTAAATATATACACCACTAGTCCTACATCAGATCCTCAAAACACGAAAGAACGAGTGTATATATACAATCCATTGAATCAAGGATTGCAACAATAAGATGAATAGAAGAGAAGAGATAATAATACGTGATCGAAGAAGGAGATATATTATGTTCCGAAAAAAGAGAAAGAAGAGAAAACATTAGGAATCCGTTGTCTGTAACAATCGTCCTCTACAACAAAAAGATGTGCATCCGCGTACCTAAGATGCAAAACAAAAACAAAAAACAAATGTGTTAAAATAAAAAATCAACAGAGGAAAAAAAAGGAAACGATTAGTATAAAAAACAGAAAATAACCGAAAAGAAAAGAATGAGCTTTATGGAAAATAAAATTATTGTTATCTGAAGAATAAAGAGCTAGTTTGATTGAAACTACAAAGTCAATGCTTGATTATATTCGATGTTGATTAATCAAAGACGAATTGATAGATGCAATGAATAATTTTAAGGAGAGTTATGATAATGATAAATAATTTTGATGAGAGCGTAACACATACGACAAATCTTTTTGACATAGAACCAATAAATATAATTAATAATTTTGACGAAGAACCGATATACAGCGACAATGGCGGCGGAGTACCAGTAGCGTAAGTGAGGCTCATTATATTTTTTTTCTACTGTCAACTTTTATTAAAACATGACGCAAAATATAAGTCGTCTTTTTATTAAAAACTACAACGGTCATTTTGAAAATAAAACGAATCAGCACGTACCAAAAAATAACTTTCTCTATTCGTTCTTTTATGCAAAAGTTGAACAGAGACTTTTCAGATCAATAGAATCTGTCTTTTCTTTGTATATATAGGGTATCACATAAGTTTTGAGCCATGACAAAGTTGATTTATATAAAGATACAGAAAATTATCTAACCATTGTGTTTCTGTATCAGCTTTGAGTATTCACGACGGCCTTTCACATGATATATTATTGTATAACACCTTTGCATATAATAATGAAACTATAAACATGAGAATGTTATCGTAAATTTTTCGAAATTGACCAATATGATGCAAGATGCATCAAAATGTCTCCAACTTCTTTTTATTTTACACGTATCTTGATATAGACAAATGATAAAATCTTGAAATTTTTTTAGAAAGATGCATCGTTCAAACTTCTACAAAAATGTCAAAACAAATACTTACTCACTTATTCTAATGGTCTACTTTGTACTCAAAATGACCAACTCACACAATAGTGCTAATTCCCATTGTACTGAGCATAATAGAAATATTTCGCAAAAATTTCTTCTTGCGCAATTGTGGTCTGGTTTCATAGATTTTGTAGAGCTTTCCATGACGGATCCTTTAAAAAAATTTCAAGATTTCATCATTTGCCTACGTTGAGATATGTGCAGAATAGGCCATGCATCATATTAGTCGATCTCAAAAAATTTATCGTAACATTCTCATGTTTATATTTTCGTTATTGTAAGCAAGGACGTTATTCAATAATATATCATTTGAAAGACCGTCATGAGTACTCAAAACTTATAAGATACTTTATGTGTCATAAAGATACTATCTAAACGTGCTTGTGTCATCGTCGATCGTAAACATGTCTTCATTCAGTTCATCACTGAGAAAGATCATCCTGCAGTAGCTATGATCATCTGGTAGCAGCAGATAAAGCCGTAAAAGACGATTAAATTGATAAAATATTGTTTTTGCAATTCGTTGTACGTTCAATACATCGATAATCGTCGATATCTTTTTGATTGTTTTTATTCCTAGCTGTTTGTCACGGATAACTGTTTGAAAAAAATTGGGAATCAATGCACATTCTCGTTTCAATCTGTCAAAAACATTAAAATATCGTCGACTGTCAACTCTTGTATTTCAGCACAAAGTCCATCAATAATACCAGCGTCGAAGCCATTTACAGCCGTGATTAAAAACCCTTGAACTTCACATAACAAAGGAAAAATAGATTGCTTGAACCGATTGTTCAGTGCTTTGAATACTTCGTCAAATACATACTGATACTGTTTTTTGTATGATTCGATACAGGTTGACGATAATTCAGGTATTCATGTGGTATCAGTAATAAATCGAGAAGGCAGCGGACGAATGCGTGGCACTTGTGGCTCATCCGTTAAGTATTCTGATTCAGCTACCAATTTTGAACTGAAATTTTCCAAATACTCGTCTGATTTAATTTGGGTAAAATAGCTAATCAGAACATTGATAGCATAGAACACATCATGTAAACCATTGTCCACATGTTGTAACGAGCAAGAAAGTTCTTCAGTGGTCAAGAAAATGAGGTGATCTTATCATATAAAACAAACTGAAAAATATTTTTCAAACAAATTTCTAGCTAAGAATGTAAACGGCAGATTTCATCTAAGTAAAGAAAAATTTTCAAGAAACTTTATCTAACTTAAACCAAAAGCTATTCAGAAATTTTGCATTTGATTCAACTAATCAACAGCTATAATATCCGATGCACCTTTTTGATCAACCACTTCTTGCATCACAGATTTGACAAGCTGATAATTAGTCAGTATTGAGTTTATTGATGATGCTGGAATAGTCCAACGAGTTCGACACAAAGGCTTCACTTGAGAGGAACTAATAACTAAATCATAAGAGAGTTTCTCAGCAATATTTAAACGCTTTGACTATCTTAGAACAAAATTTACTATGTCCTTCGTAATATTGATAGTTACATTGGTTGCAATTGACTCCCTTGTCGGATCTTGTAGAGTCAAATCAAGACTATGTACGTTACAACGAACAAAATATGGTTTCTTTTGTTTTCGAAGTATATCATTTGCTACACCATCATGTATGCCACTCATCGTTGCAGCACTATTATATCCATGTCCACGACAAGTATCGAGACTCAAATTGCAGCGAAGACGAACACCAAGAATAATTGTTGTGATATGTTCAGCATTTTGTGATTCTAGTTCATAAAGGCCAAGGCAATCTTCATGTATACTAAAGCACTCATCTACCAATCGGATTAAAATGCTCAATTGTGTTTTACCCGATTCATCAGTGAATCCATCAAAACTGAGAGCAAAAAATGGTCTCTCAGATATCTACAACGTAAAAACATCGCATAGCATGAGAAGTTTAACCTTGAGATTAGAGTACTGCAAACCGGCCGGGCACCCGACCGGATCCGGACGTGGGTCCGGGTAAAATCTGTCGGGTCGGTTCGGGTCCCGGGTAGAATTGCTCACCCGGATTCGCACCGGCAACTGGTGACATCACCGAATTTGTAATTTTATAATCTAATACTATTACTATATAGAAAAGAAAGAGTCAAAATAAATCGAATAATGATTTATCGATTTATTGTTCATTAAAATATTTTATAAAGAAGAGAATTCAATTTCTTTGTATAATTTTTTGTTTCAGATAAAAAATCTCTATTGTTTTGTTAAAACATCTTGCAACATGAACGGTTGGAAAAAAGATAAAGAAGATATTAAAACTAAATTAGAAAAAGGTATTTCTAAAACATGCCCAAGACCAAGCACGGCAACAGCAACTTGGTGGAAAATTTTTCTTAGAATTCAAGATGATAAAGATAATATTTTACCATATGTACAATGCATCAAATGCTCATCAATTTTTTCTTATGATTCAAATAAGACTGGTTCTAGTAATCATGAAGCTCATGCTGAATCATGTTTTGGTGGTAATAACTCGAATGGTGGTAAAAATCAAGATATTATTACAATGATGAACAAGTAGAATAATGTATCAGCTGATACAAAACGTTTATTTACTGACGCATGTGCTAAATTTTGTTCATATGATTTACGTCCATATAAAATAGTTAGTGGTGTTGGATTTGAAGTACTATGTCAAAGTCTATTAGACATCGCTTATAAGAGTTCTTCTCAAACCAAAGCAAAAGATATTATATCTGATCCAACGACAATATCAAGACGTGTAAAAAGTTTAGCTGAAGGTATGCGAAACTATAACCAATTATTGTTTTCATTAAATATTTTTGATTATTTAGAACGTCGTATAGAACTAATTGAAACATTATTACCTGATTTAAAGATTGTGAAATTATTTGGAATAACTACTGACTTCTGGAAAAACAAGTTTTCTTCTGTTAGTTATCTAACAATTACTTTACATTATAATAAAGATGGATATATGATAAGTATTGTTTTAAAAATCATTTTAGTTGATGAATCTAAAACAGGTGGTAAGTACATGGTTTTATCAAAAAAATATTTTATTTTTAACTCACGATTTTAGAAAATACAAAAAAAATGATATGGAATATTTTAAAGTCGTTTGGTATAGATCCTGATTTATTTCAAATTATATATGTTACTGATAATGGATCAAATCTAATTTCAGCATTAGATGGAGAGGCTCATATACGTTGTATTTGCCATTGCATTAACTTAGTTATTAAACGAAGTTTGGAAGAATGTTCATCGATTAATTTACTAATATCACAATGTCGTGATTTAGTATCACATTTTAAGAGATGTGAACTTCAAAGTAAATTATCATCGACATTAAAACAAGATATTTGTACAAGATGGAATTCTACTTACGATACTTTATGGTCAATTTGGTTAAATTTTGACGATGTCGAACAAATATTAGATAATCGAAATGAAAAAGATTATCTTGAAAAGATTGATCGATATGCAATCAAAGATATTACAGATTTACTTGGAATTTTTAAAATTGGAAGTGAAAAACTATCTGCTGATGATATTCCTACTTTACATTCAGTTTTGCCTTGGTTTTATAAATTTAAAAAGACTTGTGAACCAAAGGACACCGATCGATTATATATTCGTCAATTAAGACAAAAATTATTGAGCAAATTTGATGGTAAAATTTAGTTAACTGATATACATTATATAGCTACTTTTCTACATCCGGAAACCAAATCTCTTTCGGTAATAACCATAAATTCAATATAAGATTGCGTTATTTGATTATTTTTAGACAGTATCACAATCAGAACGAAATGGTATTGTACAATCAGTTAAAAAAATCATGAAAACAATAGGAATTGTTGAAGAATCAACTGATTTAACTCTAATTGCTGGTGATGATAAAAGAAAAAATAAACGAAATAAACGTGCTAAACGTGATGATATATCAGTTCATGACGTTTTGAAAGAGTTTGTATCGAATTCTACAGATAATGAAGATGATAATAAAGAGTATGATGAAGTTATGGAATATATGAAAATGAAAGTAAACTATCCTGAAAGTGAAGATGTATTGTTATGGTGGAAGAAATACGACAACAACTACAACCTGATTCACTTGATTCACTTGTTCTTTTACGTAATTTTAGATAATTTATCGTTTTCTTTGTTGTTTATGGATAAAACTTGTATAATATGTTATTGAATGAAATAAAGATTTAGAAATATTATCACATTTTAAAAATTATGAGTGAAGCCGGTCCGGTTCGGTTCGGGTCCGGGTGTTACTATCCAGGTCCGATTCGGGTTAGGGTGCGATAGTAGCCGGATCGGATCGGATCCGGGCATAAAAAAAATATCAGTTCGGTTTCGGGTGCAAAAAGTTGCACCCGTGCAGGACTCTAGTTTGTGTAGAACAATTGAGAATATATCTAGCATTAATTAAATCAATAACTTATTTCGAAAAAAGTTTTATTTGTTATTGTTTTCTATTGCTTGAAGATATTTTTCATTTAGATTTAGGTTATCAAATACATTTAAAACAAAACAGTCTATAATCTCCAATATCTATGTAACTTTCTTTAGGTATCTAAAGGCTTTTTTGTAGAGAATATTAGTGTCCTACATACTTCTTGTATAGTTAAAGAAAATTTTAAATGAATAATACTTTTGAATTTCTATATTTTCACCAAGTGTCACTATAAGACTAGCAATAATTATATTGTGATATTTCATTTTGGATTGATAGGTGAGATGTTAAAGATTAATGTCAATTACTTTTAAATATTCTTTGTTGGATAGTCTTCTTTAAATACGTTATTATTTGAAAATGTCATACTTGTTTTTAGATAAGAAACAATATTTTATCTTGATTATAAAATTTTAATAGAAAAAGAACTTTATTAAAATTTTTCTCAATTATCACAAAAAAAATCTTGAAAATTTAAAAAATTACACAGCCCATGCTTCAAGTTCTCGTAATTCATCATTTTTTTGTTTAACTTTATTTGTTGTTGGTACATCTGGTAATGGTCCAATATTAATCATATCATCTTTGAGTCCATCTTCAGCTAGTAGTTCTAATTCTCTTTCTAAATCTGCATCATTATATATATCTGATGCTCCTAATGGAGGTGATGATATTACATTTGCAATTTCAGTGGCTAGAAAAAAAATGAATATTAAAATATTATTTTAAATAGAATAAATTTTTACCAATCTGATTTTGTTCATCTAAATCATCCATTAAATCGTGAACATCATCCACATTTAAATTTTGATTTGTTTGTTTTAAAGCTCCAGCTGCTTGTTTCATAACACGTAAAATGTCCATATTACTCGATGCACTTTGTAAAGATTCACGTTGAATTTCTAATGTTGTTAATGTTCCATCGATTTGTTTTAAAGTATTTTCATATTTTTTCTTTCGTTTTAAAGCTAATAAAGCTCCACGTTTATTTCCTTGTTTTGAAAATCGTAATGCATTGGCTTTTTCTGTTTCAATTTGACTTTCTAAATGTTCTTGTTTTTTATTAAGTATTTCTTCAACGTTAGATAAACGTTGTATAGCATCAGCAGTTGTTATAGTCTCTTCTTTTTTTGAACCACCGAAAAAACGTTGAAAGACACTCATAAGTTTAATCTGACAAAACAAAAACACGTATGAAATACTGACTAATGTTTCAGGTGTATAACTTATCTCAAGTGTTTACTTCCCAATGCGTTGTATGAGGATTTTTTTTATCACTGGATTATATATCAAGATTTATATATATTCAGAATTAGCTGTATTTTAATGATAGTTTTTTCTAAATGTTATATTGATCATTTTTAGAAAAATTAATAGATGACGCTGTGTATTGAGTATTTATGACAGATGGAATATAGTATATCATTAAGATGAATGAAAATTTTTTAACTGTTAAAAAAAGTCCAGGATTTGATTTGAGTTCATATTTTTATGATTGTGCTGGAGTCGTTTTTATCAAGTCTATCAGTTATGTTAAATTAATTTTCAAGCTAGATTACTTTCGATAAAGATGACACTAGTTACTAACATGAACAAGATCGAGTAAATAAAAATGGTTTAGATGAGAATATGATATAACGATATTGTAAATTATATCTAATTTTCCTATATAATTATTTTTTTAATTTAATCAACTATAAAATAATCTAAACAAGTGCATTAATAAATTCGTTTTAATAACGATAGAATGAATCATTGATATCATTCGCAAATCAAAAAATAAAATTTTATTTTTTTTGTCTTTTAAAAAAATTTGTTCTTCTTTTTAATAGTTGTATTTAATATAAGCATAAGATTTCTTTTTAAAATAATATATTTTAGTAAATAGAGGTCATAACCATAGATAATGAACATGTGTAATGGCGATAAGAGAATAAAACAAAAACTATTTTTATAAAAAAAAAAATGTGTCCAGCATCAGCATCAGGTGGTTCCCATGGTGGAAATGGTTCAACTTCATCGAATGGTAAACGTAATGGAAATAATTATCGATATCGAACAGTTAATGCTCAATCAGAAGTCGATGAAACTTTATTTGGTACACCACATAGAGTAAAAACAGCAGCTAAAATGAGAGCTGAACGTCAACAAAATCAAGGTTAAATTTTATTTTTATTAAAAATAAAGAAAAAAACAAATATTTTATTTTTAGATAATGAGAATTTCGAAAGAATTCATTCAAGTACAATAAAACAAGTTGGTCCAGTTAAAAAAGAATTTGTTAGACATATTACAAAAGATCTTATTAGAGATATTATGTATGATTATTAATTTATAGATCAATTTTACTCATCTTTCATATCTAAAACAATATTTTAAAGATTTTTAATAATTTTATAATGTTCTTAGAGAAAGTATTAAATTGAGGGTCGCCATGTATTGAAAAAGCCTCACCAAGGTATCCGAACATAGGTACTTGAAAAATTCTCAATAATTTTACTGATGTAGATACTGCATTGGCTACTTATGCTATACAGAATATCCTAGTTTTGCACACATACATCTATATAAATAACTGGACAAAACACACGAAATTAAGGTTTTTTTTCGTCGATTATTTCTTCACTATTTACTAGTCGAGAACATGTCAGTCTCCATCGTTAATTGAAAGAGGACTATCCTGAAGTAGTCTGATGAAGATCTGATCAACTCAAGTCTGGTCACATATTCAAATTTTGACTTGCTTAAGTTTTCAAAATTGCAAATAAAAATTCAAAAATGTCTTCAATTTCTTAGAGAGAAACAATAATGAAAAAAGTTGAAGATAGGTCGAAGATTCCGGATTCGTGAACATCAGAATGAAACCTGCAGGAAAAAATCAGAAATCGCTGGAACATGAAAACAGTATTCCGATGGATTCATCTGCTTCCATAAAATCATCGGAATTACCCGAAACCGTCCGTTTCCAGGCCGAATAGTTGAACCTATGATACTGCAGTTTTGGCGAAAGGGTACCTATTTACTAGACGCTTTCCATAAGGATATCTATTCGAGTACCTATAAGTACTTTAGTACCCTCAAGTTTCTCAGTCATACTAATAGCAGGAGACATTTTTGGGTAGCCTTAATTCAGTACATTGACTAGAGACATTGTACATTGTTTGTTGCTTTAAATTTGAGTTTATTTTATACTAAGAAATTCTTATTTTAATATTTTGTTATTAAAATGAATGAAATTTTCAATAAATTAAAATAAATTTTAGTGTTCCTGAAGATCCAACATGCACATCTGTAATACTTGATAATACTACTTATCAACGTTTAGCACAAGCAGCTCGTTTTAATCCAAAAGAAGCACGTGAACGTAATATTGAAGAATCAAAACGTAATCAAGAATGGGTTGAAGTATATTTATTCGACTTTTTTTTATTATAAATAATTATTTTATTTCTTCACTATAGGAAGAACTTAATCGTCGTAAAAAAGCAATGCAATTATATGATCAACAACGTAAAAAAAATACTGAATTAGATGATATTGATCAAGAAGCAAAAGAAGAAGCTGAATATATGTTAAAACGTGCAAATGAACTTCGACAAGAACAAGAAGATGAAGTTAAACATCTTAATGAAGTTTGTTAATTTTTAATTTAAAAAAACAAAAACACAAAAAATGAATTCATTTTTATATTTTAGTTAATTTTAAATGCAAAATGTCATGCTATTCGTGATGCTCAAGTTGTAGAAAAACAACAAATTAAAAATGAAATGACCGATGAAAATAAACGATTAGATATGATGATGGAAATTGAACGTCTTAATGCACTTAAAATTCAAGAAGAAATCGAAAAAAGACGAAATCAACAAGCTAAAGAGTAAAGAAAATTTATCATACCTAATCTACTGAAAATTTTTCAAAGTTACGTCTAAATCTGATTTAGTTAAGATTATTTAAATTTAATTCATGCTTGCATATCCACTTAATCAGTCACACTGTTTTAAACTGAAACTTGTTGAACATGAATCTCGTTCATTGAATGTTTTCTTAAAGACCTAAATCCGAATCCTTGAACTCAGAAAAATTGACTGGTGCATAATTATCTCCAAATTTTCTTATAATATTTAGTAATTTGTTATTTCTTTTTAAATAGAGGTGCAAGTATGATATTAAAACAAATTGAAGAAAATGAAAAAGAAAAAGTTTATAAAGAAGAAATTCGTGAACAAGAAAATGCTGCTATGTATGATTATATGCAAAAATTACAAGAAAAAGATTGGCAAGATTTTTCTAAACGAAAAGAAACACAAAAAAAATTAGCGGTTAATATTTATAATTAGATATTTTTTTTAAGAAAAAAAAACAAAATTCCTTCATTTTCTTTTGTTATCTTTTAGCAAGATTTATTAAAAGCTAATCATGATATTGATGAACAACGTGCTTTACGTAAAGAACAAGATCGTTTAGCTGATTTAGCTGTACTTGAATTTCAAAAATCTAAAGCAGCACGTGAAGCAGCACAAGAAGCTGAAATTGAACGAAAACGTTCTGAAAAAGAAAAAGAAGTTGCACGCTTACGTGCTAAACAAGAACGTGCAAAAGATTTACAAGCTGAAAAAGATGCTTTAAGAGCTAAACGTGAACAAGAAAGACGTGAACGTGAATGGAGAGAAAAAGAAAAATTAGAAACTTTTAAAAAAAAACAAACAGAAGAAGAAATGCGTTTAGCACGTGAATGGCAAATTAAAAATAAAGAACAACATTTAGCAGTTGAAGCTGCAAGAGATAGAGCAGAATTTGAACGTGTACTCAAGTAATTTTATTTTATTTTATTCATTTAATACAAAAAAAAATATATTAATTTAGAGCTCAATTAACTCAAGCTGAAAAAGAACGTAATGAAGAATTACAACGTATTTCAAAACGTCACAGATTTGCTGATGATTTACGTGATCAAATTGTTCGACATGAAAGACAAAAAGTTGAAGAACGTGCAGAATTTTTTGATGAAGGTGCTCGACTTGATGAACAAGCTCGTTTACGTCGAATTCGTCTTGATGAAATTAAAACACAAAAACTTAATGAATTACGGTATTTAGTTTTATCTAATATTTTAGTCAAGGCAATTCGCTATTTTTTTTTCCTAGTCGTGCTGGTGTACCAGAAAAATATTGTGCCGATATTGAACGAAAAATACATGGAGCAATTGGTTTAAATACTGAAACAACAACAAATACTTCTACTGTTCATTAATTTGCATACAATTCATGTTTTGCCTTCTTTTTTTTTTCTATTTAGATGAAAAATATTAATAAATATTATCACTTTTAATATTCACTTCATATATTTACTCCCAAGTTTATTTGTATTACTAAACTGAAGTAAAAGAAAATAATTGATGTCTTATAAAAGGTAATTCAGGTTTACTGACCCGATTTATATAATTCATTTTTTTATTTTAATACACATATTCGAAAAATTAGTTCTATGATAGAAAGATGCAGTAAAAGACGCTCTACGAAACAGTATATCACTGACCTTGCTTAAATGTCATAAAAATAAAAAATTAGCCTTTCGACGATATTGTGGGGTTCTAGCGGATCTATCTCGTATTTTCGCTTTACTTTTTATTTCACTAAGACTACGACTACTTTATCAATCTAATATTTTTGATAGCTCTATGCCAATCTAAAATGAAAAAAAAAACAGACTTCATTTCATCCCATAATATTTGGAGGAAAGTTCCGAGTAACCATTTAGGCGGAAAATGAGAATATTGTCGAATGGTTAACCATCGGTATCTTAGAAGTATAAAAACTTTATTTTATCTAAAAAATCTTATGGTAATTATGCAATGTTTCTTTCCCATAAATGTTACAATCAGAATCATTTTAAATTAATGTTTATAAACTTGATTCCCATTTAATTGTATCACCTTTGCAAGACGTTTAGATATGTTATTTATTATTGCTTCACATTGTTCAAGTGTAATTTTCTGCCATTCCGAATTAACATATTCACAACAAGTCATACATCTACAAAATTGTCATCTCCATTAGAGATGTACATTGCGCATAAAAAATAAGGCGGAGGCGATGCGGCCGCCATCGTAAGAATTGGAGAACTTCATTGTATCAATTTTTTCAAATTTATTGCACTCTTATATTGTTCAACATATAAAGAGCCACCTATTAACACTCAAATATAAACGACAACATAAAATTGAATGTGCTATGAAAGGATGTGCTGTTCAACAAGATTTAGTTAGACATATACACATACTAATATATTACTAATACGTAGGATATCTTAGGTAAGGATTCGAGTTTTTCTTGAAAATATTCGTTCTAAAGAACTTTCCAAGTAGAACTCGATGAGCTCTATACTTTCCATATTTCATTGTTCAAATTTAAACAACTGATTAATTAGAAAATCGATAATGAGTGTCTAAAAATATGAAGAAAACCTTCAAATTTCAGTAAAGCCCGTTAGGATTCGCTCCCGAGCACTTTTCAATGAATTTAGACGACTTTCCAAATAGATCTCGACGAGCTCTATCGATTGCATATCTTACTCATAAATTTGCCTAAAATAAAAGTAAGGATTCGATGAATGGTATCGTTTTATGTTTTTATGAATGAATTAGTATTTTTTTTTTTTGATACTGTTCATTATTGTGGAACAGTGTAAATTAGAAACTACGAATGGATATTACTGAAACGAATGACATCACGAATCAGTAATACTCTGCATTATTTATTTTGGAATGGTAATTCAATTTAATTGTATCTGAAGTCAATAAGAAAAAGCTATGGTAATGTCCGGTATATTTATTAGTTTTCGGCTTGGTTGTTCATCTTTTGTAACTTTTTTAGTTTCTGCGCATTTCTCCTTTCATCGAAGCTTGATCTGCGGTGATCACTTTCATCCTTTTGATATATACGACAGTTTTTGTTAGACGCTCATAAAATTGATAGTATGATATAATTGATATTGACGGTGGAATTTGGCTCTTTAATAATACGCAGAAAACAATACTCTCAGATCAGTTCAACTGCGTCACATGAGTTCGTTGAAACAATAACAGTCAACAAACTATCAATCGTGTGCATTTCATGCAATAAAACTCTTACACGTACAGATTTTCAAGTGACTGATTTATGTTGTACACCACAGTGATCTATGATAAAACCAACTTTTGAATCAAATATTCAACAATTCACTCACTTTATTCTACCAGTCAAAAATTTGACTAAAACACTTTTCTTGAGCTATCAATTACAATTAGAAATGATAATAAAAGATATGAAACCAACACTGCTGCCAACAGAATCAGCATACATGCATTTTATACATGACCATGCCATATACATCTTGGCACTCATCTGCTCCATCATATTAACTCTTTTCGCTACTTTCATCCTAACTTCAAGAAAAAAGTCGAACAAACAGAACAAAAACATATCTGAATTTTTATACCACATGTTTTCTCTTGAAATACTTTTTTCTAATAAAAGTTTTGCATTATGTTTCGCTTTTTCTCAATTATCATCTATCAATAAAATAAATCATATTTTTTCACATACAACCGACACCACATAACTATTCAAAATGAAGCGTTTTAAATCAATCAACCCTAATTTCATTTCGAAGATAAAAAAGTCCGTTCATCTTCTCATTAACAAGACATAAAAAAAATATCTCCAATAAATTATATCAGGCTTTCATTCTCAAGTTTATCTGTCTTAATCTAAAAGACTTTTTTCATCATAGACCATTTAACATCGAATGAATAAAATATAAAACTGAGGCACTTTGGTGCGATTAACTTGGAAACTTCTTCAATTGGATTGGAAACCACTCATACACGAATCGTAAGCCCGTCATAAAATAATTAATGACAAATAAATTATTTCATATTGTATGTAATAAAAGTATTGGAAAGTAATAAGTAAGGTATGGAGTCGATAGAGCTCGTCGAGATCTATCTGGAAAGTTGTTTAAATTCATTTTAAAATGCTTAGGAGCGAATCCTGATGTACTTTACTGAAATTTGAAGAATTTTTTTTCATAGTTTTAGACACTAATTATCGATTTTCTAATTAATCAGTTGTTTAAATTTGAACAATGAAATATGGAAAGTATAGAGCTCATCGAGTTTTACTTGGAAAGTTCTTTAGAATGAATATTTTCGAGTAAAACTCGAATCCTGATCTAAGATATCCTGCGTAAAATCTAGTATAAGGATTATGTCGTTAAAATATACAGCGTTGTTTTTTTCTTGCATCGAGCAAAGAATCAAGAGGAAAGATAAAATTGTATAGTGTAACGTGATGGAAAAAAACGTGTGCGAAAAATATTCGCTCATATCTATCTTATTATGATGTGTATGAAATAGCACGGTTGATTGATTCACTTAAATAAACATTAGTTGAAAAAAAAAACAGCTAATTTCCTTGAATGTAAATACGTAAGATAGCTTGCATCCAAGATACACAAAGGTAACTTTGATATATATATCAGTGTTAATTTTCATTGTAAGTATATCTAGCTATCTGTATATTGATTCTCCGATGTAATGCGACACTTCCGACATAAATATTTATTACAGAATTCGAAATAAATGTTTACACCACGTTGCCCAGGTCCATCATTTGAGTCGTCTGAAACAACGTCTTAAACTGCCTTGAACGGTGAAGAAATGGCGTGATTCGTGCCTTAAACGGTGAAAAACGGTCATCGTTTTCCACCGGTTTGCGCCGTTTTACGTTAGCTCGGATTGAAGACCGGTTTTTTGGCCGGAACGTAACAGCGTCGTTTGAGGCCGTTTCCGGTAAATAATGGCATGTTACAAAAAAAGATATTTTGAAATTAAAATCCGACTTTATCGCTTCTGACTAGCAATAAGATCACCCTAAATGAATAAAAAAAATTAGCTTATATAAATAAAATACGTACCATTTAATTTTAGACATCTAAGTCATCTTAAATTAAAAAAAAGGTATTTTCTAATAAAATACTTACTGTTTCATTTGGATGACCATAGATACCTAAAATAAATTAAAAAAAATTTTTTTATTAATAAAATACTTACGAGGGAAGTACCAGAAGTGTCCCATCGATTTAGAGTTCATATTTTGGTTATAAGTAGACCTCAATATTGCTAGCAAAAGCCTAAAAGGATTCGGGCTCATGGGCCTGCGGAGCTGAGTTATAATTGTTTATCTAAATTTTTACCCTATGGCTCTGGCTTACCTGTCAAATCGAATCA
>JAJEKB010021795.1:220514-323022 GCA_022393335.1 Macrotrachela quadricornifera | reverse complement strand
TGCAATTCCAATTTAAGTCATTCATATGTATATCAAAGATTAAATCTTCAAGATAGACCTCTAGGTAATTGTATATTCAATAGATAAGCGTTAGACAAAAAAAGTAGAATTCAAAAATGATCAGTATATTCTCTAAGCAAAAATTTAAAAATATTGTATGTTTATAGTTGAATATTTTAGATGAACAACAGCAACGAAATTGTCCAATAACTATGGAACATGTTGATGTTTGGTATGAAATGGCTGAACAGCAAGTTCAATTAGGATTAATTCTTGAAGATGATGCTATTTTTGTTCCATTTTTTAAAGAAAAATTTACTCGAATGATTTATGCAGCTATTCGTAGTGGAATATTACGAATGAATAAAACATGTGTAACGCATAAAGACAAATCTATATTAAACAATGGATCAATTCATAGAAATCCAATGATTGTTATTGGAACAGCAACTAATGTTTATAGTAAATCATTTGAAAAAGATTTTTCAAATGCTTCACCACTTTTATCAACTAATAATCGAACTCCATCACGATGTACTCATGCTTATTTATTAACATCATGTACAGCACAAGCATTAGTTGATCAAATTCAATTACAAAAAAATCAACTTTTTAATTCCGACGTAATACAAGATTATCTATTTGGTTTGTCTCATGATCTTCAATCATTTTGGATGGATCCACCATTAGCTCATCAAGGAAATCACGTTATTGATCTGGACAAATTATCATCGTTTAAAATAACAACATACAAATGATTTTTATATTTTTTTTAATAAGAAATTAATTTTTCGACAGTTACAAAAATTAAATTAAAAAAATGCCAGAAATCACATTTCAAAAATTTTGTAATACATGAGCCGATACATTTTTATCTGGTCTTTCGAATGGTGAAAATCGCAGCTATTGATCTTGTCTCTATCAAAAGTTATTCAAAAAGTATTCATCAATATTTATATAACCAATATGTATCCAAATGAAATAACTCTGATCGAAAAATTATTATTATAATTAACAAAGAAAAGTAGAGCATTCTTTTCTCTATCCCACAATATAGAAAAAAAATTTCTTTATACTTTTTATTAGAAATTAAAGTATTTTACTCTCATTACTTATGGTATGCCCTAAGTATTATCAGGGAAGAGAAAACATGATTATGCTGGAAGTAATTGCTATTTTAGTAGTAGGTGAAAGGTTCAAAAATCAAAACTACTCGAAATCCAAATCCTGAAGTTTTGAGTCGATTCAAAATCTGAATCCACAAAATCCAGAATTATATCCTATACTCAGAATTTTCAACCCCAATGTTTTGGATTACTTTTGGCATTGGCACATGCCTATTAAGGATAATACAAATTTTTTTGCGGACAAACATTTCCTTGATTGTAGCCGAGATCTAAATCTCGAAAATGACTGCTTGTTTGTGTGTCTGTCTGCCTGGTAACTGTTATTACTATAACGTGGAACACTTGCTCACTGTATAGACTTGTACAAGAGTGTAAAATAGCATAATGAAGTGTATAGATGCTATCAATTAATTTTTTGTGAAAATGATTATCATCACAAAATAGTTGATTTAATTGTTGCAATGTTGCTCAAATTAATGATTCTAATAGAATTGAAAATTGTATTCATCGAAACAAGTGTATATATAAATCATAGAGGAGAATAGTTGGCTCGATCTAGTGACGGGCCGTAAACCGTAAGAAGCGTAATACGTTCATTTTTGTACCGTCGTAAATCGCGACTGAAAAGAAAAAAGAAGTCGTGATATATATGAATATAATCGTAAAAGCTACGATAGAACGAAAAAAAAAAGTATATTAGAGACGGCGTAATGAACGTCTTACGTTTCTCTTACGTTATCACATACATCGAATATGACAACAAAACGAAAGAAATTATTTTGAAAATTGTTTTTCTTGAAATAAATTTTCTCGCATGTTTTTTTTTTGTAGTGAGTATAATGATAACTGAGAAAATATTCGTTCAACTGTATAGTTTCCGGAAAATTCTTTAGTTTCCAGCACAAAATTTTTAATTTTGTTAGTTTTTAAATCAACAAAATGAGCCGTTACAGTCATATAAGCTTGATTAGCTTGAGATGTCCAGATACCTAAAAAGTGAGTAGAAAGTTTCGATCCCTCTCTGTAAATTGATGTTATTCATATAAAATACATACATAAACAGTTGATCAAAATGTACAGATTTGTAGAGAGTGACGAAAGCTATCATCTGGAAGAAAAATAATTCAGGCACCATCGAGTGTATGAAAAGTTATGATCTTTTTATTAATCGTGACTAAGTATTTTCTACGTTACATTTTTCGCAAAATTAAAAATATTCTTATAATGTTGCAGCTATTAAGGATAATCGAGATATTGTTTTCTATCTATTTTTATAATATATTTTTATACGTTTCGACAGAATTTGAGAAGCGCTACAAGAATATGAATATCCAAAATAATTCTGATTATCTTTTCAATACAAAACTTAAGGACAATTAGAAAGAGTAATAAAAATTTTGTGTATCATACGTGGATAGCAATATCCTTAAATATCTATGACTTTAGTAAGCTAGCTTTTCATCTGTTAGTTTATGTTTCGAGATGCATTGTCACATACTGAAGGTAAAAATAACTTTTCGGAACTTCGAGAACAAACAGAACAGTCAATCAGATAAAATTATTGAAAATTAACCATAATTTCTCCGGTGCAGCATACGTGAAATTTTTCTTAGTTTTTCTGATTTCTTTCAAATTTTTTAACAGAAATAAGAACAGAATTTTTTGAACATTCATATTCTTGTAGAACTTCTCAAGTTCTGTCGAGCCGTATAAAAATATCTAGAAGCAATATTGCATTTCGAATATTACAAGAATATTTTTGATTTTGGCGAAAAATGTAACGTAGAAAATACTTAAACACGATTAATAAAACGATCATAACTTTTCATACACTCGATGGTGCCTGAATTATTTTTCTTCCAGATGATAGCTCTCGTCATTAGAGTCCGGCGGGATCGGGTTTTTTCGTCCCGATCCCGATCACGTTTTATTTAAATGAAACCCGTCCCGATGCCGATCCCGGTGAAATACTCTGACGGGGTCCCGATCCCGATTTCTAACGGTCCATCCCGTCCCGTCCCGTTAAAGCCCGATTTTTCTGTATCTGCTGCAAAATAGTTTTTAAACATATATATTGAATAAGACATCAATCAATAGCATTTCATGGTATTACGATTATTTTTTGCTGCTGAAAAGTAGACGTCGAAGCATATATCCTAAGATTCAGAGATTTGTCGGTGACAGACTATATCAAACTAATCAATTAAATGGAAGACAGAATATTTGTCGAAACAGATAAAAGATATCAATACGTTAAAAGCGAAATCAGAGAAAAGATCGAGGTAAGGTCAGTGAGGACAAATTAATATGGTGGAGAATAGGTACGAAAGAAAGAGATCATATGATCGAGGACAATATGTCTAATACTGTACACCTGTATTATCACGATGCACGACAACACAACCTAGATAGTGTTATGACCTGCATCTTCTTCAGATGTGATCATAAGAGTTTTTCCGTTTGTCTCTGTGATTGTGTGTATACACTTGTGTTCTTCTTTTCTTCTCTTAGTTATGCATCATGGATTTTTCCTTTCCTGTCATATATATGTATGATGGTCTTTTTCGTTTCCTTTCGTCCTTCTTTCGTTCATGTTGGATATTCCTCTCGTTTTTGTTGTATGGACCTTTCTCCTTTGTTGGTTTTTCCTTTCATGTTTATCCTCTGTAGGATTTTCTATCCCATGGATTTATCCTTTTCTTTCTGTCATATATATAGTGGCTCGGTCACTGTAGAGACAGACAGAGCTAAAGATTCCGACCTCACAGACAGAAAAGCAGTTTCTTCTTCGACACTAGATTTCTTTGTTAGACATTCAAAATCTTTCTTGTTTTCATCACAATACTTTGACTTTCTTCGCATATTGTTGTTCATATTGAGAATATTATCTTAAATTTGTTTGATTTGTATTGTTTTTTTCTGTATATCAATACTTGAATTAGGCTTTGGTAAGGTATCAGAGATATTTTGTCAACACATTAAATCGTATTATTTTTACTATAACAATTGTTACGTAGTGATGTATTTTTATTCATTTCGTTTTTTAACTTCGATGAACACTTTGTTACCTAGATATGTGATATCTCTGTTAATATCTCTTCTGATATCTTTCACCTAGATGTGTGATATCTCTTTTAATATCTCTTCTGATATCTTTTGCCTAGATGTGTGATATCTCTCTCTAATATCTCTTCTTATGTAATATCTTTCACCTGGATTCCTTTATTTAGATGATATCTTCTTTGATATCCTATACGCCACCTAGACAATCATTCCCCTATATATAGCCCGCATTTTTATATATCATTTGTGTGTGGTGTTCTTCTTTTTATTGTACACTATCATCTTGTAATTTACCAATAAACTAGACAAGCAACTTAACACAATGAAATACGACAAAAAAGAAATTGTAACCTTTATCGAACACAAGGATCCTTTAATCGAATTTATCAAGGTGAAACAAACAGCAAAATCATCACCATTTTGGTCTTCTTTTTGTCAAGTATTTTATAACAGCATAAAACAAGACGTGAATCGATGCGATCAATGCGGGTTAATTCTTATACACAAATCAATTGATGGAACAAAGGTGATGTCGAGTCATATAAAGGCATGCAAAAAGAAACATCAATTCAATACCAATCAACAAAACGTCGATGTTGGTTTGCAATCGAATAATTCAACTTCTAGACAGATACAGATTCCGTCACATGTCAAGAAGTTAATTACGAATGCATCCGTTGAATTTGCTTTTCTCGATAATCGACCTTTTGAAACTGTTAAAGGTGATGGGTTTGTCAATTTAGTTAAAAACATCTTGGTTGCTGGGCAGCAGTTATCTGAATTAACAGATGCACAAGTGAAAGAGTTGCTACCTGATCCAACAACGGTAAGCAGATAGCATGTCTTCTTTTAGAATACTTAATGATTTAGTTGATGCATTAGATCAGTCGAAACATCGATAAAGTATATGAATTACGTAAAAAACAGTTGGTTAATTGGTGTCATTCAATCGATGAATTCTGTATTACGGTAGATTTCTGGACCGAAGGTCATACAGGAATTCATTTTGGAGGCATCTCTCTTCATCATATTGATCGAAATAATGAATTGTATGTCTTCATTCTTGGATGTTATCCATACGATGAAAGTGATCAAAAAGCTCCGACTATTCGTACGTTTGTGGAGAAGATTCTAGATGAATACGGATTGAAACTCGACAGTGAAAAATATGTTATGAGCGACAACGAAAATAAAATGAAAAGCACCTTTAATTTCCAATGTAAACGCGTCGGATGTAGTTCTCACTATTTAAATAAACAATTAGAACATGCTTTCACTTCGGAAACAATTGATAAGCAACCAGTAAATTGTATTGAAATTCAAACATTATTCAAACATGTTAAAACCTTAGTCACGCATATCCGTCGTTCACATAAACAATTGAAACTTACACGTCAGCTTCAGACTTATAGTGATACCAGGTTCAATGGTGCTTTTTACATGCTGAACGTATTCTCGATGGTTTTCGACGAGCTGTTCCCTATTATCAATAATACTCATTTAGAACAATATATCAATATAGATAAAGATTTCCTTCAAGAAGTATGCGAATTTCTAGTTCCGTTTGATGAAGTATTTCAAGAATTGAGTGAAACAAATCGACCCACTCTTCATCGAGTAATTCCATTGCGTCAATATCTACTAAATTGGTGTGAAATTCAACCTGAAGATCATAATGGAATTCGAAAATTAAAAGTGTTTTTAAGTAAGGAAAAATGAAATGATATATTACTAAATGATTGACTATCTATTTGTTGCAGAACAAAGAATTGAAGGCTCATGGGTTCTCGCAGACGAACACTACCTTGCAACTATCGTTCATCCTAAACTAAAAGACTTTCAAACGGGACCACCTGGTGACAAAGAAAAAGCAATTCGTTTATTAAAAGTTGCAGTTCAAAATCTAGTAATCTCACAATCGATTTCTTCTTCGAGCTTGTCTCAATCTTTCGATCAATCTCCTCCAAACAACTCTATGTGCAGGAAAGGTTATAAATCATCCGGAAAAAAGAATATATTAGCTCGATGTTTTGATCAAGCATCGAATCCTGCACCTTTATGTCTACGAGAATGTGAAGAATATTTGAACTCGACGGTTATTAATGAAAATGATGACGACGATAGTAAGTTATTCTTCAAATAACTTTTTTTACAAGTAGAACACTTCAATCATGAATGTGCTTTTCGTTTCAGTTTTAGACTATTGGACAAAGAACAAGAAGCAATTTCCAAATATACATGCAATCGCGCGGAAAGTTTTAGCCATACCAGCTTCAAACACAGAAGTGGAAAGGTTGTTTTCATGTTCAAAGATGACAATGACAGACAAGCGGACTCGGCTTGACCCCCACAGACTTAATAAGCTTATTTTTCTTCGCAAAAATCTTCATTCATTGAAAAAGTTAGATGAAAAAAATGGAGACAGTCGGAAACGAAAGTCATTCGATAAATGTGAGTCCGATAACGAAGATGAAGGTGAACAAAGTACACCTTCGATATCGAAGAAACATCGAATCGAAGATCATGATATTGAATCAAGTGAAAAGGAATTCAAAGAGTGATCGAAACTTGTTGGTTCTTCAATTTTATTTACCTCTTGTGAACATTGTTTTCTTGATAAATTACACGTGTTTTCTAGTTTGTTTTACGAAAGATTATATTGAATTTTTAAATAAATACAAAGTTGCAATTCGATATGATATAGTTAACTAAGTCCCGAAAAGCTTTATCCCGTCCCGATCCCGATCCCGTTGTACCAAGATTCGGGATTTCAATCCCGATCCCGTTGAAGTATTACTCGGGATCGGGATCCCTATCCCGACGGGATCGGGACCGGGTTCGGGACAAAAATAGGGATCGGGACAATCCCGCCGGCCTCTACTCGTCATTCTCTACAAATCTGTACATTTTGATCAACTGTTTATGTATGTATTTTATAGGAATAATATCAATTTACACAGAGGAGTCGAAACTTTCTACTCACCCTTTATTGTTAAACAAATATCTAAAATATCAGAAAAAGACAGTCTGTAAATCAACATGAATACAGAATCACCTACCAGGTGCTAATTGTAATTCATTATAAACGTTTTCTCGAATTTCAGAATACAGATCTTGGAATATTTTATTTACGAAATATTTTCTTTAGGAATAACATATGATGGTTCACCTTCTTGAAAAATTGCTTGTAGTTGAGAACCTTCAATAATTGATAAAAGAAGATAATTATAAATGATAAAATCTGCAATTAGTTTGGTTAAACGCATAGATCGTTCGCTTGATAATGGTAATATTGGTGGTGATTCATTTATTCGCATTTGTGATTTTGATTTCATCGATTTATTGGTATTCTGATCTTCAAAATTATGTTGCGTTTGTATGCGATGTAATAAACTCGAAGTAGATGTTGATTTACGAATAATAGTGGATGAACATAAGAGGCACTCAACATGCAATTCATCATAATTGATAGTATTAAAATATCTCCAGACCAAACTTCTTTTTGACTTAAGAATTCATCTAGGTGTAGTTGATGAAGACAATGAAGAGGTAGATATTGGTGCATTTGTTGATAATGGTGATGTTAACGTTGAATTAGTTACTGATAAAGATGGAAAATATGTGCTCATCGATGTTATGTGAGATTTTATTAAAATGATACATAAGCAATTGATCGATGATATATATAACAATTTCTTTTCTTTTTTGCTTCTGTATGCTCTGAATATTCCACTTCGACGAACTCAAAATGTCGTCGAAGTGGAATATTCAAAACAGACAGAAGCAAAAAAGAGAGACAAAAAGAAATTGTTGTATACATTGTCTAACAATTTCTTATGCCGCATTTCAATTTTGAAAATGACCTTTTCATTGAGGTTAAAAATTCACATTATTGTTGTGGGTGTCCGATAAATAACTGATGAATTAGTTTATTAATAAACTATTGTATCAGTTTTCTTGATTGAAAATTCGAGAAAATGTGCTCTTTAGACAATTAATATGATAGATATTTGAAATTATCCAGAAGGTCAGAAAAAATTTTTCTTACTTCAAGTCAATTAAATTCTCGCTTGATTTGACTTACTAGATTCTGAGAGTAGCTCTAATTCTCGTTAATATCTGAATCTATAGTTTGAAATATTTAATCAAAAGTTTTTTCATTACATCAAAAGCAGTTATTACGTTATTACGTCTCAGACGTAATAAATCTATATTTCGTTATAGTCGTCTGGTTATCCTTTGTATTAAATGGTTATTACGTCATGCCGCATCTGAACGTCTTACGAGAAGGAAGAACAAAATAACTCACCACAGAACGAAAGAAACACATATATCAACTTTCGTACGTCGGGAGAACAGGAAAACTTGACGGTATAACGTAATGTTTATTTTTCCTTCGTTCGTTCGCTATAATTAAAATATTGTGTCACGACTTACGAAGATGTTTCGGCCCATCACTATATCAAACAGAGTGAAAAACAATATTATAGAAGTTATTACTTTTCTCACAATTCAAAGAAAATGAAAGGTTCATTTTGATGATGATCATGTTTTCTCTTTCTTTTAGTATCACTTCGTGCCAGTTTGATAGATATTCCTCCAAATGCCAAATGGAATAAGAATGGACAAACAGTAGCACGACAAAATCCAACGCTCTCTTGCCCTCAAGGTTTATATATAAATGATGAACAAACAATTTATGTTGCTGATTATAGAAATCACTGTACTGTAGCATGGAAGTCGGATGAAATAAATGGACAAATAGTGGCAGATGGACATGGACATGGACATGGAAATAGTATTCATCAATTGAGTTTTCCAACAGATGTGATCGTGGATAGAGAGAGAGATAGTCTTATTATTTGTGATCGAGACAATAACAGAGTAGTTATATGGCCTCGTCAACATGGAACAAGTGAAAAAATAATTATTTCAAATGTCTCTTGTGGGGGTTTGACAACGGATGGCAATGAATTTCTCTATGTTTCTGATGAAGACAAGAATGAAGTAAAAAGATATTGGATTGGTGAATCCCAAAGAATAGTAGTAGCAGATGGAAATAGAAAAGTAAATCGTTTTGATCAGCTTAGTTACCCCCGCTCCATATTCGTCGATTGAGAACATTCAGTATTTGTGTCTGATAATCATCGTGTGATGAAATGGGTAGATGGTGCAAAAGAAGGTATTATTATTGCTGGTGGATAAGAACAAGGAAATAGTCTGACTCAACTGTCTTTTCCTTATGGAGTTGTAGTTGATCACTTGGGTACCGTTTATGTAGCTGATCAAATGAATCATCGAATTGTACGTTGGCCTAAAGGAGCACAACAAAGAAATGTTATTGTTGATGGAAATGGTCAAGGAGCAGAAGCAAATCAACTTAATTCTCTCATAGGATTGTTGTTTGATCAACAAGGTAACCTCTATGTTGTTAATTGGGGTAACAAACGAGTAAAACAATTCAACATTGAAATACCATGAAGTTAATGGGATGAACTGATAAATTTTATCTATTTTCAGCTATTGATTATTGCATTGTAATTGTTGTGTAATTTTAATTAAATGAAATAAATGAATTAATGTATATTTATATTCACGTGTGCGCGCACAACCAGAGAAACCCTGATTGTTGGAGACACAAAAGCTAACAGCGGTAAAACAATGTACGTATATACATACAAGGTCTTTCCGTTGTCTTTGTCCAACAAGAGCAGTATCTCTCTGGGTTGAATTAATGTAGAAAACATACATCAATTCAACGCTAAAAGAAAAGTAGTTAGAAGAAATGGACAGTACTCACCCTCACCTTCACCCTCACATTAGAAAAGAAAATTTGTTTAGGCATTCTACTGAGGAAATAACATACCGACGTCATTACTTTTGGTGTGCCCTAAGTAGATTATATATAGTCCAATGGTTTTTAATCGATTATTTTTATTTTTTGTGGAATAATCGATTATATGGAAAATTGAATATAATCTCCTAGAATTTTAATTAATAATTGCGATTTTCTACCGAGTAATCCATTTTAATCGATTTGAATCAATTATTATCTATTAAATTTTTTAATCAACTATCTTGATTTCTTGAGAAATAATCTATTTTAATCAAGTTTTTCCGCATGAAATCTATTAAAATCAATTATTTCGTTAAATTTAATCAAAACTAGCATATGTAATCGTTTTTTTAGTGATTTTTCCTAAAAAATTCGATTATAATCATGTTTTTCCTGATTTTTTTTACATTGGAACATACAAAGAAAAAGATCAGCAAAATGACAGAGCAGAAAAAGTCAATTAGTCATGACCAAAGATCACAGAGACCGATATCAGAGAGGAACAGAGATAAAATAATAACAATATAAGGAATAGTTAGTGTCAATAAGCGTCATCTATTGATGCTAACAACATCAAAGACAAAACAATACTGCTTATTATTTTAACTATTAGAATAGATTTTCATTCTATGGAGATGTGTCATTGTATTTTTCTTCCTTCTATGACTCATGTTTATTACCGTAGAAACACAATGTGATTTTCCTACTATTTCGGTTGGTTTTCTTTTTTCTTTTTCCTCTTCCATAGATTATTCATTTGTCTCGATGTTTTTTTCCCGTTTTATTTCTGTTGAGTAAATGTAAATATCAAACGGTGTTGTTGTTATTATCTCCTCTTGTCCTTAGACAACGAATGCATGCCATTGCTTCTGCTCTTTTTTTCTCCTTTCTCATCTTCGCAAACACTCTATATGAAAGGAAGAAGAAAGAGTAGATAGTGTCAATATATATTTCTGCCGAGACTAATAAACAAACAAATAATCTACAGTATTTTAGCGTCAAACTCAGGATGAGAATTTAGTTTTTTTTAGTTTTAATGTTTTTTCGTCTTTTTGTCTTTTATTAATCTCGTTAGTATTTGATAACAAAAGTAAAGAGAAAATAATTTCAAGACACATACTCAGTCGTCTGAATTGATATTGCTTATATATGATGAGTGAGACAATTTAAAATAAAGTTTTATCTTTGAAAAAGTTGATTATCGATCTAAGATCATTTTCCATCGGAAAGGTCGACTGGCTTGAACGGTGAAAAACAACGGACAGATAGCGAGATAGGCTAATCAGTTTTTTAATGGTAAACGTCACCTTAGTAATTTCACATTAGCTTCGAGTCAGCTAGGATAAGTTCGTTCTATGAATAAAAGAGTAAATTTCTGACGATTTCAGATAGACATTGACGACAATGAAATCGAATGCAAAAAGTAATGTTGAGAATGATGATCTAATTTGTCCTATTACACTTCAAGTATTTCGTGATCCTGTTGTTGCTGCTGATGGTCGAACATATGAACGCACAGCAATTGTACAATGGATCACAGAACATGGTACGAGTCCATTCACCCGACAACCACTTAATATTAATGAATTACAAGCTGACGATTATTTGAGAAATGTGACCGCTCAACGACGAGCCTCAGCGATATCCTACAACCATGACACAGATCTTGGTCATGCAGATCTTCAACGACAATATTCGGCGATATCATACAACTATAACATTAATGTTGATCAATTAGTTCTTATGCAAACACAAACAATGTTGAACAACAACATTGCTACAATAGCCGATGCTCGAAATCGTTATGCGTCCTGCAATAGTTTCTGTCACCAACAAATACGTCTAATCGGAATTGTGCTTATAGTTCTATTAGTGATTGTCATTTATATATCTGGATTCCACTTTGGTACGACAGATTCTATTTATTCTGGCGAGTTCCCAATGAGTACATATTGTATTCTCGTATATACATTGCGTAGATTCTACTGCTCCTAATTTTTTAGTATTAGTGTTAATATGCTGATATTTTCACAGTGAAACAGGATCTAACACATACATTAGCGTGCTTCTGATGTTCTCAGACTAAGCTCATTATTCAGTAAGCCGCTTACGGAAATATTCTACCTCAAAGGCGTAGCAACAAATGAAGTAAAGAGCAGACAAACACAGTGATGAAATCCATTGCTGCGAGATTAATGTGGACTTCACTTAGCACATTTATAAAAGATTCCTTACCTATTATTCATGAGAAGAGGATAACTATTATCTTTGTACTGTACAGATTTTGAGATATGCGTAGTTTAGGCATAGTATAATTTCTACCTATCTAAAATTCGTAAACTAAAACTTCTTTTCCAATGAATGGAACCAATTGATTTTAAAAAGGTTGTCATTGGATATGCCTATAGAGTCAAAATTTGATATCCTCTGCATTTATCAACTAATGATGCAGTACTAGTATTGGTGTCAGAAACAAAAACACACTTCTCGCTCTTTCCCTATTTGTTATTTGTCATAACTGTATCCAAAGCGCAGAAGGTAACAGGATTAAAGCGTTGCCTTAAATTGTAACTAAATATCCTTCCTTTTTCAAATTAGTTCCATAATTTCAAAATATGATTATCGTCATCTGTACTTAAATTAGAAATATAACTAAGAAGAAGTTCTTATAGTAAACTGCGAAAAGTTTCACATACAAATCTGAAAAAAAATTCAAAGACTATTTTTTTAAAGTTGATTCACGCAACAAAATTTGTATCAGTAGTACATGGAATAAAAAAGGAGATGTTTAAAAGGTCCGAATTAGTTATTTTAAAACGCGAAAATATCCTAGATAACAAAATTTAGTAAATAATTAGCATCGACGCAAAAATATAATGAAACTGAATAATTTTTGAATACCTCGCAAAAGAAAGCAGCTAGAGACCTGCAATTTTCATCATTCAAAAGAGAAATATGAGGAAAGCAAAACTATATTGAATTACCATTATTTGAAAGAGGTCAATTTTCCATATAGATCTTAATCTACAATTTTTGAGTAAAACTTTAGAAACCAGTTATCGAGTCTGATATAACGAGTAGATAGCCAAGACATTTTTGAGTCGATTCGCACAAGGTCGAAGCTTTTACCTTGCCCCATTCGGAAATTCGAAGCATTTTACTAATCGGTCCTAATACCCAATTTATGCTGTTTTTAACGGTTTTTTGATGGTTGCGAAGGGAATATTCCTCTTTTGACTTTAATTGTTTTTCCGACTTTTTTTGACCCAATTTTGGCCCCTCGCCCCTCAGGGATGAACAGGCCCAAAAATAAAGTTAATACAAAAAGTCACATGGGCAGTCGAAAATTGATTTTTAACGAGTAAAATGCTATTATAAGACAAGATACATAACTAGTCAATAAATAGTTGTTTTTATTGACTTCGTTTTTCGGCCCGCCCACTTTTAAGGGATACCAGGACTCAAAATTAGGTCGAAAAAAAATTGTCGTAAAAATGATTTGAAATACACATAGATCAGCGCAGTTTCATGTGTTAACTCCAAATATTTCATTTGCTTGAAGTCAAAAGAGGCTTATTCTCTTCAAAAACTATCGAAAAACAGTCAAAAACGACATAAATTGGATGTTAGGGCCGATTAGTAAAATGCTTCCAATTTCCGAATAAGACAAGGTAGAAGCTTCGACCTTGTGTAGATCGACTCAGAAATGTCTTGGCTATCTATTCATTATATCAGACTCGATTTATTTTGCAATATGAACTTTTATTGCTTCTATACTTTCGAGAATCGACAAATTTTTAGAGATCTAATTATTGAATAAATCATATTCACTTGCTTTTCATTCATTACTTCATTTAACTACCTGTGAAAATTCACGCAGAAAATAAAGTTGTTTTGAAATACACTGCTATGTAAGGTTACAACAGCTTTGTCATTAAAATGATTGAGGTTCCCTTGACACATTTATCAACAAATGGTGAGGAAATTTGAGGAACACTCAAAGAAATCTGTTTTGTCGCACGTCAGATATATCTGTTGAACTGTCTATAAATAGATGAAAAAATGTTAATCCCTTACAAACCGATAATATCCAAAAATATGAAAATTAAAAATGCTCGTCGTCGATTAGTAAATTCCGAAAAAAGTAAAGTCTTGTACATCCAAAAGCTATCGTTATGACGTAGCCGAAGTCTGTTTCTCTTCAATTTAGATGCCAGTCATTTTCATCAGATTTTATTGTTCTTTATATTTTAACAATTAAAAGAGTCGACGTTTAGTTATGGTATGAATTTTAAGATAAACTTGATTTGAATCCATATAAACATTCAAATTCAGCACGAAGAACTACGTGCTTACAAATATTTTAAATCTAGAAATAGGATTTACTTAGAGACAGATTTTTTATCAAAGATCATGTAGCATTTTTTAAAAATTCGGGAATAACTCTGAGTGTAGGTGATTGAAAATTATACTGCAATTAAAAACGACAAACATTCCACATAACTTCTACTGATTTACTCAAGGAAAAACTTCCGATTATTTTTGTTTATCATTGAACAGGAACTCCATCAGCGGTGACATCGACGTACTCAACGATTTTGACTACGGATGGTCCAACATACTGCCATATTGAGTGTTGGCTGTTTCCTACCTACCATTACTATGCAGCCATCCAAGTGCATGTGATTATGGCTGGTACCTATAATTTCAAAAGCTATGGCCGTATCAACACATATGGCTATATCTATAAATATAGTTTCGATCCGTCTTATCCAGATCAAAATTTACTCGCACACGATAATGATGGCGGTGGTAGTGAACAATTTAAACTCACAGTTTTCCTGCAACCTGGGATTAAATATGTTTTGGTTGCTACGACTTTTCATCAGAGAATAACAGGTGCATTCTCAATCGCAGCTTCTGGTCCAGCATTAGTTATGCTTATTCACATAACCATTAATCGAACACGTAAGAATTGAAGATTGCTTTCTATTCTACAGATTTTCGCATGGACGAGAGGAAAGAATCAGCTACAGTTATGATACACAACCATATTTCTCGTCCAGTCGATGAATGAGGAAAAATTGTCAAAAACAGAACGATTTTTGATGAAAAAATATGAATAATCCGAAAGATGTATTCCATATCATTTTACTGTTTAGAGAAAAGAGATAAAACAATAATAAACCACTGTGTAGTGTAGGGGCATCGGTTTAGCATTACTGTTAAAAACATTCTGATATTTCTGTATTAAAACTAAGAAAATAATTTAATGCTTTTGCATTAGTATTGAATCAAAATTAATATTAAATCCGCATTATGTATAGCGCCACTAGTACTAATTAAGACTAATTTCAATTCAATACAAATGCAAAAGCATTAAATTAATATCAAGTAACACAAAGTTAATGCTAAACCGACAACTCTAGTGCATTTTGGCTGGCGCTTTCGGTAAACTGCTCATATCTGAGCCATAAAAGGATAAAATATGATGATCAGCATCCCATTTTAAAGAGAAAGCTGTTGGCCTACATATTTTGTGTTTGTCAAACCTGAATCTAATTAACTTCGAATAATATCTAGTCAATCTTTTGCATTGGAATATTTTTTAAAGCTTTCAAGAAAAAAGTGGATTTGATCATTCAGAGAGATAAATCTTATATCACCTATGATTCTAAAATAAGCTAACGAGAATGTGTTAAATGAGATGTATTTTAAACGAAGCGAATAATCGAGATGAGAGCGTGTTCACATTGCAAGAGAGAAAGACACAATATTGAATGACCTTCGTTGGTCTAACATAAGATATTCTTCAGAATAGAACTCCTCCGATCTAGAGAGTGAAGGCTTATTTTCGCTTTTTTGTTTTAGTACCGCTTCGTGCCGCTGACATTGAGATTAATGACAGATGGATGCAGAACGGAGTCACTGTGGCTGGAGGCAATGGAAAAGGCAATGGGCTCAATCAACTCTATAACCCAAACGGATTGTATGTGGACGATAATCAAACTGTCTACGTTACTGATTATTGGAATAACCGTATTATGGAATGGAAGCGTGGTGCGACGAATGGCCAAGTGGTGGCAGGCGGAAATGGAAAAGGAAACCGGATAGATCAGTTGAATCATCCAACAGATGTGATTGTCCACAAAGAGACAGGTAGTCTCTTCATTTGTGACATGGGAAACCGACGAGTAGTACGATGGCGGCTTCATCGAGGTAACACGAGTGGAGAAATTATTATCTCGAACATCAACTGCAGGGGCTTAACAATGGACCATCATATATATATCTATGTCTCTGATTGGGAGAATAATGTAGTGAGACGATGGCTATTGGGACAGGATTTTTTGTGGACGGCGGTAACATCCGTCAGTACACGAAATGATGGACTCGATCAGCTCAATGACCCTGCCTACGTCTTTGTCGATCAAGATCATTCAGTGTACGTGTCGGATCGGTTGAACAATCGTGTAATGAAGTGGGTGGAAGTGAACAAGACGAAACAAGGCATTGTCGTGGCCGGTGGTCGAGGTAATGGGAATGATCTGACACAATTGTCGTTTCCTCAAGGAGTCATCGTCGATCAGTTGGGCACTCTCTATGTAGCAGACTATTACAATAATCGAATAATGCGTTGGACTAAAGGAGCCACACAGGGAAGTGTCGTTGTGGGTGGAAACGGGCAAGGAGAACAACCGAACCAGCTCGCTCATCCCAATGGTTTGTCATTTGATCGATACGGTAATCTCTATGTCGCCGATGAGAACAATTCTCGCATACAACGATTCAATATCGAACGTAGTTCGTAATTGTTATGAATCTATCATGTTTGTCTGAAGATCTATCAAATAAAATTATGGTGAAACGGAAATATGAAAGAAATGAATTTCTATTAGTATTTCGCGTATCCACGCGCGTACAGAAAGACTGTTAGATGACATTCGTCTGTTTTACTCTATGTCACACGTGAATTTGTTTTTTGTTCGCTTTCACGTTAATTTCTTCCATTTCTGTCTAACACATGTGTTTGATCTTTTCGCTGTCCTTTGTTCTATTGTGTCTGCTGTGATTCCTTCTTACTCTCTCTCTCTTTCTCTTTGTATATCTTGTTCATTCAAGCAATACTGTTATATAAAACAGATAGATCTTCGTCCTATATACGGAAAACGATAATAATTCATTTAAAAATTCAATAATATTCGAAACAGATTTGTTTTTAATCATCAATTTGATTACCAGAAATTCATTTTTAATTGCATGCAAAGCACTATCTATATGATCCGAAAATATTTCAATATCATCAGCATTAAGAAAATTTGTTCTTTCGGGATAAACCGTAGAAAGACTTTTTTAATGATGACAACGTGCTGGCAGAAAATCGATTAATAGATAGAATAATTTTTCATAAACATCAGATAATGTTGACAATACTTCACGTTGACCAAGTGTGGACGGTATTATACAATTCCGAAATCGAATTGGAATAGCTCTTGTTCGACGTGGCCTGTATTGCTCAATTATATCAATATTATTTAACCTATAAAATTCCATAGCTTGATCATACATAAAATTAAATAATTGTTCATTTCTTAAATCTAATATCTGTTATATTACTGATGATATCAGATATTCACTTCGGGCATAATCGAGCGATGGACCTTGAAAGAAATCGTATAGTAAAACATTTTTATGTTTAAGTACCAAAAAAATAACGAAGTACTCTTTAATTGATCACTAAGAATTGTAATAATTCCAAATAACTTTTTAAGTATAAAACATGAAATAATAAAAATAGATTTTTTTAGATGTACTAGAAGATCAATTGCATTTATAGATCGTTTTCCAAAATATTCTTCCATTAAATTTTGTAATGCTTGTATTAGTGCTGAATAATTTTTAATAATAAAGTCGATAGATTGTCATCTAGAGTCCCATCGAGTTGTAGCCCATAACTTTAACACAGAGGCTGATACTGTAAACAGAAATAGAAGAAAACGAATAGCTGACCTAATTGTAAATCTTCTTGAGCTTTTTTAAAAAATGTATTTGTTACATTTGATTCGGTGAAAAACGAATAAAGTGTTAATAAAATACAGAAGTAATCATTCATATAAGGAACTACTTTGCAAGTGTCGTTGATAATCAAATTTAGACGATGGCATCAACAGCGTATTTATATATCTTTAGACATGCGATTTTTTCTTAACAACGCATGCATTCTTGTATTACATCCGCTCATAACTGATGCGCTATAGTTAAATATACACGAAAACGTTTTCAGCTATTATCTCGAAAAATTGCATGACCTATATCCATCAAAGCACAATGCAATGCAAGATAACAATGGTATATTTAAAGAAGACAAAAATTCGACAACTTTTGATGATAGTGTAGCAGCACCAAACTCTAACAAATGAATAAAATCCAAAAAAATTCTGAGACTACGCTCTGATCTTTGATCTGAGTGTTTCCATTATCTGGTGTAAAGCGTATAACAATAGAAAATTGTTGTTTTCCATTAACAATCTTTTGATTCATCTACCATCAATGCATACATTTGATTATTTAACTAAAATCCGAGGGCATTATCGTTTTAATAAAAAACTACACGGTATAAAGAACACTAATTACCATATAGAAGATCTTTTGTCGAATCTGATTTGATATAATATTTACCAACTCATTTTGAATATCACGACTAAGATATGTCGCATTACTGCTACTATCCTCAAAAATAGATTTTACTATCGAGTCTCTTGTTGAAGCCCAACGCAAAATCTCTATGAAATTGCCACGATTTGAAAACCTAAAACATCATCAATTATATATTAAAAAGACTTATAACGGCAGCAAATAAAGATATCGAATTCATAAATCTTAGTCATCGTTTTTTATTATAAAATATATAAATTATTTCGTTTCAATTGCAATTTGGATTTGATGTTTAACTGAATAAGGTTATTTACTTTTCGTTTTCTTGATGTTCTCGAAAAGCAATTGATTGTCTAACTAATAAAAGTAATGCTAAACAAATTTTGATTAAATGATCACGATTGCGCCTCATTATTACATTTTACACTATTATCTAATGAATTTATAACGCTTAGTTGTAGTTGAGATTGTTCATGCTTAGTTAAATCACTTCCAATGTCTAATGTACGTTTCCATTTATTATAACCGCATGTAGTGGAAGCATCGCCAAGATTTTTTTTATATGAATAGAAATGTTGACAATTAAAACAATAAACATGATCATTTTGCACAGAATATTCCACTCGACTTCTATTCACAAAACAATTTGATTGAAAATATAGAATCAATAGAAACAAACACAATTTCAGTGTTTTTATTTTTACTGAGATTAATCAGAAAAGAAGATCAGAAAGTAACAACAACTTTTTTAAAAACATCATGTTTAATTTTAGATAAATTAAAACTTTGTCAAGGTGGGCTTAGCCCATCTCTGGCGCCGCCGCTAGGCGAAATATCTCATAAATAGAATCTGATAGAATCATGTTTGCTCTACAAAATCTACATGGTTAGAGAATGCCAGAATATGACTTAAAGAACTTCTCTTGAACCAATATTTTAGCATTACTTTCCATTGTGTCGAGGAGATGTTTATATTAGGTTGTCGAATATTGTATAGTAACATATAGGCAGATACTGTAGGTTACCCGAAACAAGAATATATAATTGGAATAGCTTTTAGCTTTTTCGATGTTGAAAAAATATAGAGCAGAAGATTTTGTACATTTTTCAGGGCGTTATAAGAAGCTCAAAAGAACCTAATTTTTTTACTGAATACATTATTCGTAGAGGTCTATCAAATGAGATATAAATGAGACGATTTAAAGAACTAATGCATAAAAATATTTGATATCCTATGGAATTATTCACGATGAATTACGACATGCGGGAGATTTTATTTCAGCATAACAAAACAATGAAGATTTGATATGAACTGACTTATGTTTAGTAATCTTTTTCATTCGTTTTATTGCTCTTCTCTTCATCATTGACATATGTGAATATGCGTATATTTTGTCCAATAAATCGTTGTCGCACGAATATTTTAAACATACGTACGAATGATGGCAAGATTGCACTGTCTTTAATACGAACAAATTCCGGAAATGCTTTTCGAAAATGCATTGTCACAGTTTCTACAAAATGGAAAAATGATGGCTATTCAATCGAATATAAGAAAAATAGACATACCCAAATGATAGTGACGGATTTTGGCGAAAAGATGATGAATTTAATGTGTACCAATAGAATGAATTAATGAATGAACATGACCATAATAACGATCAACAGTTGATAACTGTCCTTTGACATAATTCCATTCCTCATCGATATACCATGGAATATCACTAAATCAATTATAACCTATCAAATATTTTTCAACCAAACGAACAAAAAAATTTACATTTCAGTGTGATGTAACATCGTAACGATGATGAAGTAACATCCAAAGACAAATATCGGTATGATATGATAACAAATTAAACTGATAATATCAACATGAATTGCAAAGACATACATAAAATAGCACTAGAAAAAGAATATTCAAGAAGAAGAAAATAAAATTGTTTTACATACCATTCCTAAATAAACAGTGAGCGAGAGACAGACACCGATGCTACTTTTTGTTGAAAATAATTTCAAACTGAAATAATCTACATCATGCAAAAAACTTCATATAGAAAATACATACCGGGTTAAAATTATTCATTTTTTTTGAAACTATAACCAAAGACTAAATATCTAAACCAAGCAAAATCTGGCGCATAAGCAACCATATCTTCTATCCATGCAAGTTTATATGGTTCAATCCGTAACGGGTATAATGCTTCATCTTTGTCGATATTGCCTGTATATTTGTGATGGTTCTTGTGAGTGATCTAACGAACAAAAGTCCGATGATATAACTAAGCTTTATTGCTATATGAGTTTTTCTCTTTAGAAGATGTTTGCAACTACACTAATAGACACATAGAATTTATCTTTTCGTTTATATTACTTTCTACGGATAGTATGGTATCAGGATCCATGTGTGCACTAAAGTATCTAAATTAGAATCATTAATGTTGGATCCATTTTTTTTCACTCTTTTCACAAATGTGATAAATCATTCTTTATTCAAAACTAGATGATAAACCAAAAACAAAGACACACACTCAAGCAGAAAGACATCAGCTGTATGTACTCGTAAAAAGGAAGAGAAAGAATGTGAGGAGGGTGGAGCAAAACAAACAAAACATATGGAGAATGGAGGTAGATGTATACATGTGAGAAGGAGGAAGAATGTGAGAGGAGTATGAATGAGAAATAAACATGTCCGATAGACATGGCAAAAAACTCACCGATAGTATCATCGAGTAATGGATAAACGTTGAAACTCCTATGAGCACAACCATGTTCAAGGGAAAAAAATCCCATATATAGGGTGCCTAAATATAATGAATAATATATAAAGTTTGCATTTTAAATCATATCTTGGAAATACCAATAAAGAGGCCAGAACAAAAAATTTCATATTTAAACATATGGTCCACTTGATACATCAGAATAAAAGCAAAAATAACTAAGAATATATCTTTTATGACATAGATCATCGACTGGCGGACAGACGACCGAAAACAATAATTAGGCAGTTTGACTTTAATTTCGGATAATGTTGGTCATCGTTGAGATGTTGTCGGTAATACTGCACTGAGTTTCTGATCTTTGTATTGATATTCGTCGATATTGGTAGGACAAATTTCCTTTCCCATACTATTACACTGACGTGGAGTTAAGCGATATGTGCTAAAAAACAGTAAGTAACGAACAGTTAAGAAGGATGTGTGGATGTGAGAAATGAGAATCTTTTTACGCAAATCACAATTCCATACCGATTGCAAATATCGTGTATGTACTATTTAGTTTAATCAAGGGAAAAACAGCGTACTTTTGCACTTGAAGTAACTTTGAGCTACTTTAAGCCTTTTTCAATTACTTCAAACCGCTTCACAGTTTATTAATATAACTGCAGATACACGTTTTATATATCACAACCAAAGATTGTTTTCTTTTTGCTAAATACTTAGGTCATAGCAAAAGTAGTAACTACCCCATCTTAATTGCTTATAGTCTGGTAAAAAAAAATGAATTTTTTTATGAATAGATAGAGCATCTTTTGCTTTATCTTTCTATAATGAATGATTACTATTCAAGTGATACAATTTATAAAAAATTCTAGAGAAACTTATTTTTGTGGAAGTCCAGCTGGTATTAGTAGTGCATATTATCTCTCATACATGTTATCTTTTCGTTTTTTCTTTATTGTTCTTCTCTTTCTTGTGTAAAACATGCGCTATATTTTTCTCTTTTCTTCTCTTATGTTCAGGCCATCTAAGTGCATTTCCTCTTTTCTGTTCTATACTATTCTCTCTCTTGATGGGCTTATCTCATCATTTTTCTTTGATTTTATTTATGAACATCTGGAATATTCTTCAATATGTGAGTTCAGGTATATAAACCTTCCATTTTAGATGAGTAGTTCAGTTTTACGCATGTTAAGCTTGTAATCAATTTAGTTTAATAAACGACTCGCAAGAGGTCACTTAATAATGATTATGCTTTAACACTATTCATTCGTTTTTTAAATGACTAAAGAAAACTTTCGCTATTATACTAAAGTATACATCGCACTTAATATTTCAGTAAGTGTCATTTGTGATGAACTGTATTCTATACATGGTGATCAAGCTCCTTGTCATCGAACAGTTAGAAGACGGACTCAATAGTATCGTGAAGACCGGAAAGAAATTGAAGATGAAGCCCGATCTAGCAGACCTATAACCGAAACAACATCTGAAAATATTGAACAGGTTCACCTTCTTATCGATGATGATCCTCACATTATAATACAAAAGATACAAGACCAAACTGGTTTAAGTCATGGTACTGTTAAGTGAATCATTACCGATCATTCAAACCTTAAAAAGGTTGCTGCTCGTTGTCTATCCAAGGATCTAACAGATTTTCAACGGGCACAAAGAGTTCGAACATGCAAACAAAACTTAGCAAAATTTCAAGAAGGAAAATGGCGTTTATGTGATATAATAACTGGGAACGAGTCATGGTTTTATCATGGGCAAATTGATCGGAAGTCATTAAATGCAGCATAGGTGAGAAGAAGAGATCCACTACCTACTGTACTTTGACACGATAGATTTGATCTAAAAAGCTTATTATCCATCATTTTTAAGTCAAAGGGTTTTGTCTTCAGTCATTGTGTGGAACGAGGCCAAACTATTAATCACCACTATTACATCACCAATTATTCACGACCTGTCGTCGATGAAAATAAATGTCAAAGACCCTGATATGATATTTATCGTATTAAAATTCATCATGATAATGGAAGACCGCATATTCATACAGATGTGTCCAATTATCTTGAATTGGAAGGTCTCACAGCAATACCACATTCACCTAATTCTTCAGATTTATCACCGTGTGACTTGGTTGTTCAACTTAATTAGAGAAAATCTTATTGATCAAAGTAATTTAGACTCATTATATGATGCTGTGAGTGAGTTTATATACCTTATAAATAAGGAAGAATAAAAAGAAAACCTTCGAGAAATGGATTCAAAGAATGCAATTGCGTATAGATAACCAAGGTAACTTTTTTGAACATTTGTTAAAATAAACACTTGTTGAACTTGTTTCTTGTCTGTTTCATCACTATTAGTTTTTTTTTATACCTTGCAAAAATATATGACCGACTAGCTATTAGAAGAGATAAGAAAACTAAAGAAGAACGAAAAGACAACAATGTATGAAAGGTAATACGTACTAGATCGTAGAAAATGATCCAAGCACGCTAGCCAAAGAATTGTGGTTCACTTCATATAGAAAAAAATTAACCAGTCAAATTCGAGTTCATAATTTAACATAGATGTATCGCATTGGCATTTGCTTGAATTATCGAAGGATATTCTCAGTAGTTTTTCAAGGACTATCTGCGGGTACCTTTAGTGGCGTTTTATGAATATCCATCAGTATATTTTCAAAAGGTATTATGAGTATATTAATTATGAAGTTTTGGTTTGTAGACGCCATCCGTCTGAGATTTTGGTCATTTGAATAAATTTTGTATAAAACACATACTTGACGAAATGAAATAGTGTAAGTTTTAAGCCGAGGTTTTCGAGCTTCCTTCACCCTTTGTATACATCCATTACAGACAACTTTCTATATTTAGCAAAATGCACAACGTATCTATCTTCCTTTCCCATCCACTCGCATCACAGACATCCTCATTACAAACAGTTGTTCTCAATTACCGGCAGGCGCAAAATAAGATTTATTTGCTATACTTCTATTTTTTAAACTTTTTGTCAGTATAAGTTAATCTAAAAGGTCATCAAAATTTCTCTACCTAAGTATATTAAAAAGTTGATGAGCAGCGGTCAATACAAAACTATTCATGCAAAAATATTTTCACAAAAATAGCTTTTTGCTTACATGAATATATAAATTTCACATTTAGTCCCAAAGGGAGTTCACTGACAAGCTTTTTAACCATTGTTAGAATACTATTAAAAATATCAAATAAATGCATTGTAAACTGAAAATTTGTTCAAAATTCGCACTTGGCTTCATCAGTGTATTCTACCTACTTCAATTAAAATTTATATTTTTTTCTCGAGTTAAAAATATCCACAAATCAGCCAGACTGCATTTATTTCACTATATCTTTGTTCAATTTTTTAGAAGTCTCAATTGAGCTTTCAAGGACAAACAGTGAGTGTAAGTTTGAGATCTAGATTTCCTTTCTTCGGTTCCTTTGCAGCCGTACTTATATTATCAAGCACCGCAAGTAAAAAAATGTTTAATATATCCATCATTTCAAAAAAAGGATTCTATTGTCTAGTTCCCCTAGAAAAAACAAAGTAATTCGTTTAATATATCTTTGAAAAATAAAAGAAACTGAACATAATACTTTTTCCATGCTAATTTTATTGATCTCATTTTGAAATTTGTTTCTCTTTTCACTTTTTCTATTTTTTTTTCTTCGTGTAATTTCGTCACTTATAGTCTTACTGAATATTTGAATACTTAGTATTTATTCTTTGATGTTATTCAAGTAATAATAATGAGTTGCAGTAATGTACGTACTGTAAACGGTGCCAAACGCAATGGTCGATTTAGCACCTCATCATCGACGAGTACAAAATAGAGCAGCTGCTGTTTTAGATGCTTGCGAAGAATTTGGAAAATCTTTGCCTATTGATTTAGTTGCTCATATGCATCGTATTACCATTTAGCAAATTCAAACGGATTTATATGGTAATTCGACAGAAATAGAAAAAAGATTTACTACGAAATCTTCAGTTAAACTCGAACGTGAAGTGAAAAAATACCTTAAAGAGATAGACGAAGGTGTTGATCGTGCACTGGCAGCAGTTGCGCATAATATTCCATTTAAACTTATATGTGATGTTCAAAATAATGGGTATATAAAACTAGTTTTAGCTAATTTTCTGTGCAATATAAAGAAATCAAGCGAAAATGAAGAAGAAAATAATATAAGTGATAAATCTAATACTAATTCAGTCAATGGAAGTTATTTCAAGTTCATAAGAAAAATTGTTTCTTTTGAAACCGAAAATGAAAAAATTACATTGTCGAACAAATTTTAAAAAAAGTGATAATACTCATCTGTTTATTTCTTCGTATGATATCTTCTAGAAAATATTCTTCTTCTTCTAGATAATTAAATTATATTCTCATATTCATAAAGAAAATTATTCAGTTAAAAGAATTAAGCTTCTTATTGGTGTTTCAATTTATTTTTATGCAAAATAAATGATGAAACAAGTGGTTTGTTTGTTTTTGTATTTATTAGTCTGTTTGTTTAGGTTAGCTTATATTAAGATTGATGTGCCATCGACTGTCAAAAACAGGAAGAACCAACATCAAAATGTTTAAACAAAACTCATTCACAATATTCTTCCATTAGAAGAATCTCATTTGAAAATATTCCGTATTCATGATATTGGACTTATCAATCGACATTCTTCAAAAAATGACCTGAATAATCTGTTATATAAATTCAGTTATTCAATTTTTGGCCAATACGACCCCATTCGTTCAATGGTTATCGAACAATGATATTCATGGCATATGTAAGATTAATTTTATAAAAAAACTTTAACGGAACAGTGCTATCTTTGATACAAAATCACATACATATAAGATGTATGTCTTTCTCTTTAAATGACGGAATAAGGAGATTTTTCCCATATTTTATAACTGGTCGCCAAGAAGATTGATGTGAATTTTTTATTGTTCTTTTTGATCATTTAATAAATTGTCTTTTTACATATAGATTTATCATCATGTACCGTATATTTATCTAATCCATTCTATTTTATTTTTGTCATGAACATTAATTCAGAAATAAAATGTACGATGTGTCGAAATAAAACTAACAAACAAAATTATGAATTGCTTTAATCAATTCCAATTTCTTCTCATTCTAAGCTTGAAAAATCTCTTTCAGCATTTTATTTACCTCAACTATTAGCTGGTGATGATTCGTTTGATTGTTCACAATTAATGCAACTTGGTGAAACTATTAATAATGGTCAGATATTTTCATACGTTCGATCATCTGACAACTTGTCGTGTAAGACTAATGATAAATTATTTACACCAATTTATTTAGTTTTTCTACTTGCCGATAATAATTCATATATATTCTGTGTTATGATAAATTATTAAAAAAAAATGTAAATTTATCTCAAGCAGCACATGACACATCACGTTCACAATCAGTACATTTTCTGTTTTCATCAACATCTGAACACTTGAAAGGATCAAGTAATAAAAATTTCGGTGATTTCTCATCTGTAAGAAAGATAATTTCTGATTTTTACGATATCTATTTGAATTATTATAAAAGATTTGCGAATATTCAATATCTAATATTGCAGAACTAGTTGAGCTTTAAACAGAAAGTCGAATTGAAATTCTATCAAGTCTTAATCGCGATAACAAACTAATGAGTAAATATTTACTCAGACACATCAAAAAAACGTGCTCGTGTTTTTCAACAGATGAATTTATCACTTCAACCAGAAAATGAGCTTTATAAGAAAAAAAATTGTTTTTAACAAAACAATCTCAAGTAACTGATATATCAGTTAACCTAAAATTCTTTGAATAAAAATGAAAACTATTCACTATACTTTCTCGAATGTATATGCATTATTTTAAATTCATATGATATTTATTTAATTGAAAGCAGAACATTAAACAATACTTATCTATTCACATAATAATACTTACTTAGTTTATCAACATCGAAAATCTAAAAAGAACTTAAATTTAAATATTAAAGATTGTTGACATTTTTGTGAATAGAAAATCATTTTCTAAGTAAATAACATAACCATTTTTATATGAATTCAGTATCACTAATTTCATATAGAAGTTTTTTACTAAATATTTTTTATACTATTTGACAATGTTGACGGTCAATACCATGTTTTATATGTCACAAAAATCAACTTGTGAAAGATTTTATTTTTTATGTTAACTGTAAATTGTTTGTTTTTATATTTGTTTATTGATACATAGGAATATTTTTCTTTCCGAGATTCATTAATCCTCTATTAATTAATAAAAAACAAATGAAATAATACATTCAAATAAATACTTTTATTTTTAAAAATTATTATATCATATTATGAGGATTGTTTCAAAGTCAGATAATTAATAGGAATATATTTTAATCTACAGAAACGACCTATCATCTCTTTTCCGCTAACAATTTCCTAGATTTTTCTTTCTCTTATTCTGATAATTCAATTCTACCTCCAGAATCTGCTAGAACTGATATTCTAATCGATGTATTGTTATACGTATATTCCCATAGATATACTATTATAGTCATATCTTTATGGATATATTACTGTATCCCGATCTGTATCTTATACTATGGTTCAGTTTAGTCGAAACCTATATATGACATTTATTATAAAAATGGTTTCAGTTAATGAAAATACTCAGAATTTATATTTTTCTCTTCTATCAATTGAACAATATTGAGTTTAAGTAATCGATGACTTGGTTGTAATTTTGTGGTACTATGGAAAAATCAGCGGTCAATCGTGGTGATTCTGACGACATAAGAGATCATAGATTTAGGAAAGATATGAGAGAATCGATGACATCGAAAAGTTCAGAGAGAAAAAGGTTGAGGTTGAGGTTGAGAAAACACGATTTTTGACAGAACATCTTTTATTGATAATATCAAACTAATACAACCATTCGACATCTACGTGATAAAAAAAACGTTTCTCGGCCAATCCGGCAACCAATACATTCTTTGCTGAAGAAACAATTTATTAATGGTGCATCTGTGTTTCGCGTTCATCAGGAAAGATTACAAAAAAGAAGAGATAAAGAACGAAAAGATAATAATTATAAGAGTACTGTCAAAAGTAGAGATATATTACGAAAAATAATGTCTGAAAGTGTAACAGAACAATTCTTAGCACCTGATATTGACGTATCAATATCGAAAATACATTAAAAATTTTAAGATAAAGTTAATATGGATGGAAGAATTTCAGGTGCGATACAACAAATATTCAAGTATCCTAATAATATAATTGTTTTTACCAAATCATCAATTCATTTATTTGATATACTTATTATCGACAACTTGCGATGTAGTCAATTCCATTATTAATTAATACTTCAATGTCGAATGAATTTAAATTCAATTGGAAGTTAATTTGTGTTCTATTCCTTGAATTATGTCATGACGAAGAGTATATAAGTAAAGAAAATCAAGATAGATTATTAAATAAAATTGGAAAAATTAAAATAGATATTAATATCATTGATGCTATTAAACAAACTGATTATATTGAAGATGATAATGAAAAAGAAAGATACAATTCTGATCCATAAGCATTTTCATACTGATGATGAAGATGATGATGTCATGACAAGTCAACTTGCAATGTGATCTGCAACAAAATATATATTTGAAAAGTAAACATTTTATTTTTATATTCAATTCTGGTTATTCCATCAGCTTATGACTTATTTTTATATAGTTAGACATCCTTCACAAATATTACACATCTCATATTATCAGTTTTTTAAAACTAAACTTATATAAAGAGTAAATGCAAAGATGTTTTTCATTAAAACATTATAATAGGTGATTATTGATGAAGAAGAAGAAGAAAAAGCCAATACCGCCGATTCATCTTTTCAGCGAACAATCTCTAATAGGAAGCATAGAATGAGAATTGTCAAGCGCGCACACAACTAGGTTAAATAAATATTCTATGTAAAATATATTTTTGAAAATTGAAAACGAAAACTTTGTTTATAGCATTAAAAAAGTTCTATTATTTGATTAAATCAGTTTTTTAGAAAAAGAATTAAAAATGCCTTATGAATATAATTAAACATACTTTTATACGTAAAAATAAAGACATTTAATATGTATTATTGATGATAAAGATTAGAGAATAATCAAATTATTGTTAATATTATTCCTATCGACGGTATTTCTTCATCGAAATGTTAACTATTGTAGTTAATATTGTCTAAAATTTGTCTCACACTATTATTTGTTAGAGTGAATCTTTTAGCTATGTTATATCGTTTTTTGGGCTGGTATCATTCATATAAGAATTTGATGTGGTATTATCAATTTTAATTTGAGACATGTTGATCATAATCGAAGAGTACTAGAATACTTTACTTAGTTATTGTACAAAATCTCAAGATAATTCATCCAATAATGACTCATTCATATTAGATGAACGTCGAATAAAACCACTAGAGAAACAGTGGTGACAAAAAACTAGTAAACGAGATCGTGGATATTACACAAAAGTATCTGAATCATCAGTATTTAAAAATATTGTATCATCGTTTTTGCCATCGAGAGATAACATTAATAGTGAACTTAAATTATCCTCACTATCTCTTCTGAATGGTTTAATGTTGCTGTTGGATTAATTTTATCAATGGAAAATACTGTTGGTATTCGTTCTTTTACACCTTCAAGATTATCATCGAATGATTGTACATTACTTAATGTTATTTTAACCTTGATTGAAGAATGGTTAGATTCATCATCAACTAACAATGGTAATATTTGGTTAACAAAAATTAAATTCTCATTATCAACAGACCAATTTTATGATCTTTCTCAACGTTCAGATTTAATTCTCGAAAATCTCCTAATACCTTTATTTCCGTATTGTCTAATTCTGAATAAAGTTTACTCGTGCAAAATTTATCAATCTGTTATCAAGATCCGATCTAAAATAACATAAATTTCAATTAATATAGTACGATCTCGTTTGTATATGGACACATGAACTTTAGAATTTTTTCGCGCCAAATACATCTTATATAGTTTGATTATCATGTAATAAAACAACTATTTGACAGATAGAAGTAGTTCAATGACCATAAGTATTGATTGTCAATGTAATTCATTCATCAAAAATTCTCTAAATTACGAAATAAGGAAAAGGTGTTACTGATTGATAAATCATTTCGTTATATTTAATTATTAGGATTTTTGAGCGTCTTCATAATCTAAGGAAACATTATTTTATGTATGCAATAATTCAATGTTCGTCATATACATTTTTAATTTTATTTTATGATATTCCATCATGTGCCACTGTGTATAGGAAGCTTGCTTATTCATTCAAACAAATTCTACGGTAAATGAATTAAAAAATATTCATTTGTCAACTTATTCTAAAATAATCATTTAATCGATTATCAACTATTAACTACTGTTGATCATACATACAATAGTGAAGTACATTGGAGTTGTTAGAATTATAAAACTAAGAATATTTAAATGCAGATACATAAACAAATATTTCTGTAAATGTTCATCATACTTAATAGGAAGTATATTTGTTATTTATCCATTATACATATATATACATATGAAATATTCCAAATAATTTAAATTTCATCATTGATAAACATATCGAATAGAGATATGATAGAAATTCCTAAAATAAGTCATGTTTCCTATTTTTATATTGTTGATCTTGTGTTATTTGTCTACTCCTATAAATTAAACTGGTATGTAATAGGGGGAATATATGTGTCCACTATTGATTATTAATATTCATAGATTTTCAAACATGTCTACGGTATATAAATAATTTGTTTGATAGTAGAATAAAACTTTCCATTATTCAATCTTCTATATTTTCTACCATATTTCGTTTTTTTTTTAATGTTATGTATTATAAAGATTGGATAAAATAGACTTTTCTTTCTTAAAAATCTATTCATTTTTTTCTCAATAAAGATAGGAGACTTTTGAATCAGCAAAACTAAACATTTTTATTTTATTTTATTACATTTTCATAAATTCTTATTATTTCCACAACAAAAAATGTTTTAAAATTTGTAAATCTAAACTCTAATTTATTTCTTTCCAGCAATGTTCATTTGTTATTTAGTAATATCCTAAAATGAAAAACAGTTAGTTTACTATATTGTTTTGTAGAAATCTATTTAACAAGTTTTTCAAAAATACTTTTAGACATTTTCTGATCTACATATACATATACATCTACAACAAATTTTTTATTCTAATGTTAAATTATACGATGTAAAGAGTGTCGAGATTATTTTTATTATTTGTTCTGATACATCATTAGGAAAGTTAATTTGGACTCATTCGTGATTCTTTTTTATTAAAAATAAAATATTTAAATGGAAACGAGAGAAAAAATTCAATCAAAATGTATTCATCATTCGAAAATAATTCTTTCTCAACGTTCACTAATATAATAGATTAGAATTTATAATTAGACAAGATTTTCTCTTTTTGAACTTCGATTGAATCATGAATGAGATAAAATAATAGAAAATTAATCTTTTTAGTTGATTATTTCCTGTTCTTGAAATAATTCTTAATCAATTACACTTTATTATTTGTTTTAATTCAATAAATTTGTTGAATTTAACAATTTTTTCAAATTAAATATCAAAATATTTCCATTTTCAATTTAGCTTTACTAAAACTTTATTTTAATTAATCCACGAGATTTTCAACTCAAATATCGATTATTATAAGAGACACAAATATAATCAAAATTTGCATTTTATTTATTCAGATTATGATTTCTTTATCGATAGATCTATTCGAGTAATGTTTAATAAACTGTATGCACCATTTTATGGATTAATCATAATACATTAATCTATTCTATATTTAACTATATCAGAGGTTCGAAACAAAATAAATAACCGAGAACGAAATATGACTATGAGTCAGCACAAGAATTCTTGAACGTAACATGGAAGAACATGATGATGAACAAGAAATAAAGATAAAGTCCCTCATTTCCTACATATATCGTCGAGAACATCTCAGATTTATTTGAAAATATATATATTTATATATTATAATTAGACTTAGTTACATTGTTTCTATTCATTCATAAGGTCATATTTTGATTCAATTTTTATTACTTTTATAGATAAAAAATAAACGTATATCTATAAACAGATATTGTACTAATTATTTATTTGCTTAACATCGATAAGAAAAACATCATTATTAGCTTTCATTCCAAGTACATTACTATTTTCTTTTTGTAAATCTAACTTAATTATATCTTATGGATGACAAAAAGAATTTTTTGATTAGTGTTCAACCCTTTCTTTCTTCTAATTGTTAATAATAATTCAACAGAAAAAAAATATCTTAACAACTTGAATTTCAATTTCATCTTTCGATGGTTGAACAACAACATACAAATTATATTCTAATATTGATAAAATTCAATTTACAATAATGAAATGATGATTTGTAAATGACTAAAACTATTTAGTTAAACAATTATTCTCTTATATTAAATTCTCCATTAATCGACGAATTAAATAACATTTATTGAATACCACCAACAGGAATTTTAAATTCTAAAACAAAATAAATAAATAAGTTTTTTTGATTTTTATCAATAAACGAAACAAACTGTTTAGTTGAAGAATTAATCAGAACAGTTAGTTTTCTATTATTAAAAATAAATTCTTGAATTATCTATATTGATCTTCATGATAAACATAAGCAAGAAATTCATAGTTAAATTTAATTTATTAATTCTATAGACAAAACGAACAACTAAAAAATCATTTAATAAATAAGAATTCTAACGAGTTCATTTTCTAGATGGAAATATAAGCATCTTAAACTTTAAAAAAAGCAAAAGAACACCAATTGCATTAAATTAAGGCAATTCAATTTAACTAAACACTATTTTCATTATTTAAACTATAGATCATTAGCAACGGTTGATCTTTTATCAAGGGGGAAAAAGCGCGAATTCAGTACTTCGAAGTACTGAAGTCGCGCTTTTTTCTCCTTGTGTTTTATAGAATATTTCTTAAAAAAAGGGGAGAATACTTTTGAAATCTTAGTGATGCTTTTTCTCGGTAGCTCACTGGAATTATCAGTACTATCTGTAGCTACCAATTGAAAGATAAGATATCGAGAGTGAGAGATTCTAATTATCGATGTATAAATGAAAAGTTTAGAGAATATTTCAATGATTTAAATAATCGAATGTTTTATCAATATGAAAAATAGTCAGATTGATATTGGACAATTGAAGATATTTGTGCGCATGTTCATCTTATTCATTATATATTGGTTAATTAGATAGAACAATTAATCTTTATATTTGTTCTTTAACAAAAAAAACAGATGGATTTTCAATATTCAATTAATAATATTAATCAAAATGAAATATGTTCAAATGATAATGATGGTACACATTTTAATGAATATGGAATATAAGATAACATGATTTTGTTTAAAAAGTTTGTTTCTTTGTTTTTTTTCTTTGAAATATATGAAATAATAGAAATAAAATGAATCGTATCGTTGAATAAAAATATTCATTTGATTTTCACCAATACATATTCATTTTATTATTAAAGTAAAATAGAATGATTTTTCTATCTATGCTCTAGAACTTTAAAAAGGAAGTGTCGAAGTCAAAATTACATTATTATTATTATAATGGACACACATATCTCTTTCATATTCCATTTGTTGAATCATTGAATAATACTTATTATTTAACTATTCTACAAAATATGCATAAACATCAATCTTCTCTTGTTTATCCTGTTTAATATTATTATTTATTCATTTTAGACAAATTCATTAGAATTAGAATTTTGTTTGATAACGAAATAGATCTTTATTTATGTCAACAACAAATTGATCAAGAACGTATCGATAATTATTTTTATTTCAATAAGAATATAAATGATGATTATAGATTTTTCTGATGAAAGTAGATGTGAAAATGAAAGTTAAGATTTTCAAAAAAATCCAAATTGTTTAAGAACTTGAATATGTAAATATTCAATTTGTTCTTATGATCTCAATATAGAAATGTTATTGAAATAAATAATCGATTTTATCTTTTATTTTATTCTATTCTTGATTATTATATACTAACAAACATTAATATCTTACATAAACTGTGTGCACTTATAAGAAGTTTAATCTTAAATAGAAATAGAAATAGAATTAGATTTATTATAAACGATTATTAAGAGGATTTTATTTTAAATTATATTAAAATAAAAATAATAATTTATTTAAAATCATTTAGTTTTCAATCTTTAACATTATTCAATGATTTTTCTTATTTCATTTTGTTTAATTAACGAATTTAAAGCTTATCTTTATTTCTATCTATTAAAAACATATATAACAAAAAAATACAAAAAATAAATTTATCTTAATAAGAAGAAAATAATATTAATAGTCAAATGGAAAATATTTGGTCTTATATTAATAATGATTTTTCCAAATAGTCTTCAATGCAATTTATCGATATTTATCTAATGAAAATAATGATGAAGAAAAATCAAATTTGCTGTATTGTTTCGTATTCATCTATTATTTGAATTAATAATTTATTAATTCAAATATTTTTCTATCTATATTATTATAGTTTAATATTCATTATTTGTCATAATTATAATAAATGATAATAATATAAACTCAATAAAACAAATAAAAAATTATTATTAAAAGAACAAATGTTAATAACATATAAATGTCTTCTTATTAGATCATACGTGATGATTATTCTTGGAATTTCATATTTAATAATATATCATTGACATCATATTCTATGAAATCAATTTGTGGTTTATCGTTATTATATAAATAATTCCAACTATATTTCCAAACCATTCAAAATTGGACAAATCTCTTTTGGATAAGTTCAACTTCAACTATTATCTACGTTTTAAAACTAATCTGACCTTTCGAACATCTACAATGATGAAGACATTTTTAATGCATGAAAATCTATATTTTAATACTTTAGAACGTTAAGTTAAGTAAAATATAGTTTATTCACGCACTAAAGATGCTTAGTTACATGAAATCATATATACAACGAGAAAAACAAATATTTACACTACGATACAAATGTTTCAAACTTTATGAAAATTGTACCATAACTAAAACACGATCATCTTACTTAATTCATAAGATATATATTCTGAGGCCACATTGTCAAGATTAAGATGTACTTCCTTTTTCACATAACATTTTTATCATTATAAGTATAGAATTTCTATAACATCTGCTTTCCATCATTGTATACTATTATATTAGAAGCTCATTTCAAGTTAGCAAATATGAAAGAGCTTATCGAAAGACATTTTTAGGAATGATATTTCAAAATCAGATTCTTTAACAATATCTCAAAACCAAAACCAAAACCGTGTCAAAATAAAAAAACTTTGGATTTGGCGCATGTCTATAAGAGACCCACAGACAGACGAATTCATTTATTTCGTATGAGTCTTCCTACAGTCTAGAGAAGAAGGATATATGAAGATGATCCTCAAATTGTCCATAAGAATCTATGAAAAGTATCTTGATTTTTCCAAGTCAATTTTTTTCATGTATCTCAAAACCGAAAACCAAAAGTATACGAACACCGAAACTATGTCGAAACCAAAACCATATGAAAAGCATAATTTCAAAATTTTTGTGCATACCTATGCTTGACTAAGCGATAAATGATATATTTAAAAAAAATATAATATTTCTCTATTAAGTTATGTAAACAGTCACATCACATATCAAGTTTTAATCTATTTCATCTATTAGTTACTCATACATTTAACATTGAACAATTTCAATAATATTAAATAATTAAACAATGTTCTGCATTTTTAATTGACATTATCGTTTTATTTCAATTAAAAGTAACTCAACAATATTTAATAATCTCTTCTATAGTCAATGACCCAACATTTTGAAATGGTCATTGATACCATCGATGCCTGAACGACTACTTTACCCATATTCTTACATAATCATTTGTTGTGTCGTTGGTATGTGATCATTTGCATTAGAGTTATTCTATACAGCATGATATAGGAACTATGACACAAATGTCCATGTATGATTCTATTACATGATCTATTAATATATTAGGTTGGAAACGATAACATGTAAGAAAATAAATAAGCAAATCTTGATCTTTTTGGTGTTAGAAATCAAATATATCTATTAGTTAACTAGATCAAGAGAAGTTTTTTTGATATACATAAACGTTTGATCGATTAGATATGAATGGCATATTAAACAATTATTTATTGTTGTTGTTGTTGTTGTAACGAATGTCCGAACAAACTATCCCTTCATTAGAAAACTAATTACAAGAAAACAAAATCAAATATTAAAAAATTGAAAATAATTTATGTAAAACAGTGATATCCATTTAAACGACTCATATTAACTTACGCACTAGAGAGAAAAAACCAGCGAGTGGTTCAATCATCAATTCAAATTATTTTAACTTAATAATATGAGTATCATCTTTAATGTGTCAATAGGTACTCAAATTATTAAATCATAGACTAATTATCGATCATAACAATTTCGATTGACATCATGAAAGTTTACATGACGGACATAAATAAATCATTCATGTTTTCATTCAGAAAAAAGAAACAAGCATCAATTAGAGAAGTAAAACTATTTTTAAAAATAATTCTCGTGTCCATCATCTAGATTTCGTGCCTAATATCTTTTAGATACGACTTAATAGCAGTTAATCGATCAAGTTTTGTCGTTCAAACATGTTTGGATAAAAAAAAACGATGAGTTTACTAAAGATAGCATTATATTAGCTAAACAATTCAGATTAAAAGAAGAGAAAAAGTTCTCAATAAAATAGTTGTTGTTGTTGGAAATATAGATCTTTATTAACTGTTATATGATTTAATCATTCGATTCAAATTGAGATTGAAAATTCATTCTTTTGTTGCATTATACACATTCACAATAGGAAAATACACTGTTAATATACATGAAAATAATCATAAATCAGATATTAATTCTATTAAATAGAATAAATTCTTTCACAAGAGTAGATACAACAAAAAAAAACAAATTAGAACAATTATTTTATTAAATTGTTAACAAAATTGACGATGAATATCTTGAAGATAAGAGTTGTAAACAAGATTCAATCGTTTTTTATTATTACATGATCGAAATAGATGATATTTAACGTTTCTATCGACTATTATTCAGATGATTATATTATAATAAATAAAATAATCAGATAATTATTGTTACGTTTAGGAATGAACACTAATGTTATTCTTTATTTCAATTTATGATTATGAAAATTTGACTAGGCAAATAATCTATAAAAATGATTTAGACCCAACATCATTAGTAGTTGGTGATATGAATGCACCCTCACCCTCTTGACATTTATTGTTGAAAATTTTCAATCTGAAATAAATATTGATAGTTTTGTTCAATAATGTAAATAACATGTTTCATAATCGAAAAATTTATTCAATAAAAGCATTCCTAGATATTATTGTAAAAAATATTTTCTAATATCATTATTGTCTAGCTATTCAATGTAATTGAATTAGATAAACTAGTTTATGCTAATCGAACGATTGTTGTTCCTTCTCTAATATAAACTGTTATTGGTCTGTTTGATAAATTATATTTGAGATTAATTCTAACTTTATTTTATTTCTAAGAATATTGTTTAGTGTATTATGTTTTTATTTCTCCATTATATCATTTTTAATCTTGTGTTGAACACCTTCCAAAAACAAAAAGAAAAGGCTTAGAAAATTCTGTTACTAACTCATAAGTTTCGATTCATTCGAAATCTATTATATCAAATTTAAAGTCAACAAATATTTCGTTGACAAAAAAAACTTTCAATCATTCATTATTTCTTATATCGAAATACTAATAGAGTTATACTATGGAAACAATTTTTTACTTCGATGTTTCCAAGTATTATCATTAAAAAAATATATTCTATGTTTTCTTTTATTTATTATATATAAAAACATGATTGAGTTTAACCAATAAAATTGACTAATCAATTTTTCAAATTGTCCAATGATATTCAATTAAAAACAATTGATTTTAAATCTTTAAGACCTTTATATACAAAACAATTGTTTTTATATTTTCATTATTTATTATTTCAACATTGAATAAGAATTGTGAAATAAGATTTTATTATATTGATAGAATATTGTCATGATTACATGAATAATATTCATCATTAATCAATAGATACAAATCTAATATAGTTGAATAGCATTTAACGCGTCTTATATAATCTAATTGTCACAAATCCTTCTTAACCTTAAAATAAAACGATTTATTTATTCAAATTTTTATAATATTAATTCAATTAGACTTTATTATTCAGAAATACATTAATTAAATTATTCATATACATGTATATATATATATATATTTAAATTACAGATCTAAGCAACTCGAGTCAAAACTCGCTCACCCTCACTTTTCTAACAATGTCGGATAACAATGACTAGACCTTTTTTCCCAAGTTTCTTGACCATCAAAATATATAAATCAAGAATTTTTCTAGTATAGTCGTCTATTAGTATAAGAAAGCTAAAGATATGTCCGAGTTAAACATTTTAGTCCGTAAAGGTGTTACGTTAACAATATTTGTTAATTCTATATCTATCATAAATATTTATTTAAATAGAAAGTAAATGAGATTCGAATGAATTCATATTAAGTTAAATAATTTTATAGATTTTATATGAATCTTACCTTTTTAATCAAAACAAAAATAACATTAATTGAAGTATATATATTTAACTAATCAAAATTTGATTATATTCAATTTATTGATCTTCTCTATGGAACTTATTCTTTTGAATAAAAACTAGAAATATAATGAGAATAATAAACTATGAGATGAATTAAAACAAAAAAAAAGTAAGTTGATTTAAATGGATAAATGGAATTTCATTAACGTTTTTTCTTCTCACTCCCGCCGATTGGTTCTGTTATGTGTATCTCGTCGATCAACATCATATTTTATTAAATGCCCTCCTTTTAATTCTTTTTCTTTAATTCTATCAATTGTATTCACGTTGAAAATCAGTCATATCTTTCTTTCCAATTATCTTATTTAACCGCATGTTATTTTTCACCTTTTACTACTGCTTCGACAATATATATATATGCGTATAGAAATAAAAATCTTATTCCATGTTGATTGTTTTTTAGTTATTCATCGAAACTTTTTGTTCTCAAAATATAAATTTTTATTGTTTATCAAAAAGAAAAAAAGAGAGAGATAAAAGATATTATTTTTGTCAGACTTGTTGCAAATACCAACTAGATGAAAGAAGGAGAATAGAGGAAACGTTAAAAGATTAAACGTAAATGTGTGTCATCAGTGTAGATCGTTTACTTTTTCTATCATTTGCGTTATTCGTTCCTAATAAAAATTCATTAAATAAGTCCAATTAAGATCAACAACAACCACTTACTTATTCTATTTCATCACCTCGTCCTGCACACTATCTCCTTCATCATTAACAAATAAATGCGGAAACTTCGGATTTTATCCGAAAGCTATGTGTACTTCAAAAAGTAAAAAGAATTGACAACAAATTGATTTTGATCGAACCGTCTAAAGACTAGCTATCTTGAGTCTATGATCAGCATTTTGACCGTATCTCTTGAACGGCTTGGCCATTTGAGCTCTGAGACATCTCGATTGGACGGAAAACAGTTTAGTCTACAAATTCAGTCTACTCAAGTAAGGAAGTTATCAAATAAAAGAAATGCTAGAAGTCAAAAACTGAGGATATCCGAAGATTACACTGCGGGAGGTGGTATTTTGGAATTTTCTCATGTGCTGCACGAGTTCTTAGGCTTATGTTTCTACAAGACATAGATCTCATCAAGACACATATTTTGCCACTAAATTGTAAGAATAAAAAAACTGGGGATCCAACTTAGCTTGGACGACGCTATAGGCGATTCTACAAAGTGATCATTGACTCAACTCTCAAAGTGATATTATATCTTTAGAAATCACAGAAAACGAGTTCAGATTCGTGATCAGCTTAGAAAACTGAGTAGGAGGAGTTATTCCAGAATGGATTTGGGCTTTTATCTAGCGAGATTATAGTCATAGGTAACCTCATGGATCTATTAAAGATATGTGAAACACAGAGGCATCAGTATTTTCATAATAATCCACCAATATTAATAGCTATCGAGTTCGGTTTTTTTCCATTTTATAACTCTTTTTAGTAGCGACAAAACTATGCACCTAGAACACCCCAAAACTGCTAGTTACCCGAGACATATTTAGGCACACCGGCTTCAGGATACAGATTTTGTGCATTTTGGGACCTTATTTAGGCAATTTTCACTTAAAAAGTTACGATTTCATTCAAAACTAATATCCTATTCGGAATCAGCGTTAAAAACTGAGTCAATTCATATATATTTAAAATATTTCTAAGAAAAAAAATTTTTTTGAAAAATCCCTGTACCCTCCCTCAGGGATGGTTTCGTGAATAATGACAATTTTTTCGATAACTCAGCCATTTCTCGTCGGATTTTTCTCATCTTCGAACTCGACCGAGATATTGATGAGACAGTTCTGTGCACAAAATTTTAGCTCAATCGAATATAATTATAAAGAGTTATCGTGTATACGGACGGACGGACGGACACACTGACCGATTCTAGAGTGTACTCACTTTTTGAGTACACAAAAATAATTTCGATTGTTAGAATTAATAAATAATCAAATCACTAATTTTAATTAAAAAAAAAAAGAAAAGTTAAAGTGTACATATTTTGTGGAGGGGGACGGGAAGGGAGCCTGACCCTCCCCCTATCCTTGAAACAAAAACTTCTTCAAAAGAGAAAGAACAGAAAAATGTTCGTACTAACAAAAACTATTTGCCAGCATGATCGACTCTCCTTAGAAAAAACCGTGACTACGAACTGGATGATTTCTGAAGTTGAATTAATTTATCTTTAGAATAGATTTATTTACTTGCCGCGTATTGCCCTCTCTAGATGAAGATTTTTCATTGTACGATTATGAAACAACTTATCGGTACAAAAAAAGATATTTTCTTCTAATTTCTGTTATCGCTTGATCAATTTAATAAACATTTTGGTGAAATTTATCGTTAGATTTATTTTTAATAAAATATAAAATTTGAATTTTTTTCTTTTATTTATATAGAATTATTATATAAATAACAAGAAAATTATTCTCCACCACATCATATTGAAATACATTATTATTTATATATAAAAACAAGTGTACATGCGCACATGATATACCATCATTACATACAAAACAATAGTGAAAAAATTAATGAGAATATTTATGGAAATAAAAATATATTTCGAATATCAATATTGATTTTCTCTAGCTAAACAAAAGTAAGATATTTATTTCTAGATATTCAAATAATAATATATTTTACATATCATCATATTTCGCAAGTTTAGCAAAACAAAACAATTTCAATCAAAAATTAGAACAAAAAACTAAGAAGATCCTTTTTCTATTTGAACTTTCATGATTTTGAAAAAGATTTTTTAACCATAAAATAGAAAATTTTTCTTTATATTTATGCTTAATATATTACAATTCACACTGAATTTAATGTCTTGAAACTCACACAATGTCATAGATAAACTAATAAATAATATTAAATCGAATTTAGATGATCGAATGTCTATCTGACATTCGTTAGAATAGTTTTCTCGATACGAAAAATATATTTTAGAAAAATACTTTAAAAAGAGGGGATATTAATGTGTCTATCGATCAGCTTGATCGAAACTAAATATGTCCCTTTATTTTCCAAAACAATCGATATATATATATAGTAAGGAATAAGGGAACAATTCGAAAAAATATAAATAAAAAAGAAAAATACCTAAACACTATCAAAAGACAAATTTTGGAAAATAACAAGATGAAGAAAAAGAATCATATATATATATGAATGATATTATAACAGAGGAAAATGAAGACCAATACAGATAGATATAGAGTTTGAACATTCGTCTTTAGAAAGAGGATCGATGAAAATAAATATCTAGATGAAAAGTAAAATATTTCAAATATTTTCTAAGACAATAAATCAGTTTTTTAGAACAACAATGTCTAATTCCTTTGATTAAGTATATATTAAATTTAAATGGAAAAATCAATATCTCACCAAGGAAGTAAACATCCTTTTTGGAGAAACTTTCACAAAATTCTATCACCTACTAAATTCATCTCCGGACACATTTTCGATCAAAATTTTTTAATCTAGTCTTCCAATAAATATCCAAGAAAGTGTCAACAAATCAGTAAAATAGTCTTGATTATCTAAGAAAAAGTTAATAATGTCTAAAAATCAAAAATCCATCTAATAAAAAACAAATGTTGTTTCAAATAACCATATCGATATGTTAGAAAACTTTTAAAATATTTCATGTTTCATGTATATATCTACTTTTACCCATTCTCTTTCTAATGATAAAAAACTCGAACTCGAATTCGACAGCTATCACCACTGTCAAGTTGTTCAACAAACAATTGAATACATTAGATTCGCGGAAATCAATAATAGAAGTCTACGAGATAACAAATTTATTATTTCGATCTAAAATACTCATTTGGAAATAGTTTTTTCAGAAAAATATTGTTAAATATGGAATTCTACTTCAACTAGATTTTTATCCTCATACAGATAATATATCATTTAAACGAAATCATGCATCAAAATTGAAATAAGTGTAAAACAACTATGATAAAGAAGAGAAAACATTTCGTCGAAAGTCTATCATTTTATCCGCCTCACCATCAGGAGACACGGTTTAAACAATCAGTTGATTAACTGTGAATTTTTTAGGAACAATGGAACAATTTCAGAATGGCATCGAACGAGATCTTCATATTTAAATTGCTCTCCATGAGTTTCAGGCAAAGAACAGATGTTCATAAGAATTTTCTGATAAAGTGCTTTCTTAACGAAGTGTCATGCCGACTAACTGTTTGTCAAGAAAAAAAAAGCTGTCGACGAATAACATATTTCTTCCACCTTAATATCGAGTCAATAATTTCTTTATTTTCTATTCTTTAGTCTTGAAATTATTTTTTAAAAAACTACTCACATCATTAAATTTTCAATCGAATAATAATTAAAATAAAAAATGAATACTCAAGAGATTTTAACGAGCTAAATTTTCTAACTGATTAGAATATTTTTCACAATAAAATAGAAAATGAAATAAATCTGTAAATATTATTTGCACACTTTGTAATGTTCAACTGAAAATTGATTAAAATAAAATTAAAATTCACAATGTCATCGTTAACGAAGAGAAAAAGTCTCAAAAAAAATCATTTTTTCCTTTATGAAACTTGGTCTATTTAACCATGTTGATCCTATTAGTTTAGTCGTTTTGTTTTTTTTCTAGAAAACTTTTTTAAAAGCATCTTCTTCAAAATTAATATTCATTCTGGTGCATTCTCTACTCATAGGACTCGAAACAAACATCATAAAACAGCATATTTCAATGCATAAATTATTTTTTTCAAATTTAACGGATAAGTATTTAACATAAAAAGATTCCAAAAATCAACAATTAAAAACAAATCACATTATCTTAAACGATAAAATACATTACTTAAAGAATGGAAGGTAAGGATTAATTATTTTCAATTCCTTAAACCAAACATAAATATCATAACAACAACAACAAAAAAAAAAACATTTCAAATTGAAAGAAAAAAAACAAACGTTTGACCTATTTTGATATTTTATATTGAATAACTTCGTAAATGGTAGAGTACATAGTTTTTATTATTTTAACTAGATCATCTTCTTTAAATAACAGAATTGAATAATAAATTATATGAAGATGTATTATTTCATGTTATTGTGATCTATTTCAATGATACATATACGAGATATAGTAAAGGATTCTTATTTAATAGAAATAGAGGTTTGTTAAAAAAAACAAATATATATAGAAATTCATTTATTTTATTAAATGATCTAACTGAACAAAGATTAAACAAAGTGCATAAGAGATTCTACTTATTGTCAAAAAATAGAAACGAAATTTGAGTTATATATTATCTTGAATATATAAGAAGAATTTCCAACTATTAATCATTAACACTTCAATCAAAAGCCATTGATTGTTTATATATTAGGATTGGTTTGTTTTTTTTGTTTTGTCTTTTATCGTTTTGTGTATGATTAACTTTTCTATACTATGTCGATGAACGTGCTTCGAAAGTAAAATCCTAATGATAGATGAGAAAGAATGTTGAACGGTAAAACATTTGTTTGTTAGTTCAAGGATTAAAACATGTTCCAAATGTAATAGGGTGAATCCATAAAAGAAAGAATAATATATATCTTTAGTGATATATCTCTACTGTCTCATCTATTATCGTTTTATTTTTAATCATAAATAGAACAATTTAATATTGAATTAAACATCGATATTTCAATGTGATTTCCATGTATTTTTATATTTTTTTCTTTCAATATAATTATATATATTCTTCGATGTAGTATGTCGTTGAAAGACAATAGAGAACAATGAAGAATAACATACACGCAACTACAATTAACAGCAATTGGCAGAACAGATAGAACGAGAGGGCGAGAAAGAGAAAAAGAGAAATTGAAATAGTCTTCAAGATGATTTAACAATCACGTAATTATGTTTTTGGTGATTATGGACCTTTTTGTTTTTGTCTATGATCATTTCTTATTTCCTTGAGATCCTCACCCTCACCCTACTTGTTTTATTGTAAAGTCTTGAAAATTTGATTATGATCAATTGATTGAACCAAGACTCATGATTAATAACCAGGCCAACATATACGGAAGTATTCTTTTTCAGAATCAAACCGGTTGGGTAAACACATGTATTTGTGCTCCATCATTTTCTTAAAAAAGCGTTTTATCAAAGTTTTACAGACCCTCAGAAAAGGTATTGTGAAGACTTAAGTCGATTAAGTCATATAAATTGAAAAAGTGAAAGTGCTCGGGAATATTGTACAAACAAACTATATTATAAAAACTTCTTCATTAGTGAGTCTCATATTAAAAAATAAAATAATTTATATAAATTGAATTTTAGCTAATATAAGAAACAACAAAGACTCTTAACCCTCAAAATCTATCTGAAAACATTTCATCTTGAATATTGTAAGCGCCACAAAGAAATGAAGAAGTTTGTTGCCTCATCGATGATGATCCACATATTATGATTGACGAAATACAAATGAAAACAGGTAAGAGTCGTGGCACCAGTGAACAAATTATTTCTGACCATCTACAATTAAAAAAATAACTGCTCGTTGGACGTCCAACTTATTGACCGATACTCGATCGGCTGAACAGGTTCGACTTTTTCAAGAAAATTTGGCAAAATTTCAACAAGAAATGCGACAATTATATGATGCAATAACAGGTGACGAGCCATGGTTTCACCATAAATAAATGGGTCGAAAATCATTGAATGTTGCCTGTACATCAATTGGAGGAACTCCACCTACTATGGTTCGACGTAGTCGTTTTGCTTCAAAAACTCTATTTTGGATCTTTTTCAAAACAACTGGTCCTGTATTAATTCATTATGTTGATCAAAGTGAGACACAATCGATCATCAATATTACGTCGACAATTGTTTGGAACCTCTCATTGAAGAAATCCGAAAGCAAAGAGCAACGTCCGGTACACATGACATTAAACTTCACCACGACAATACCAAATCACATATTCATTAAGATGTTTCAAACCACCTTAAATCGGAACGTATCAAAATTATTCGTCAATCACCAAATTCTCTAGACTTGGCCCCAATATCAATTTTGGTTGTTCGATCTGATCAAACAAAATCTAATTGATCAAAACAGTTCACAATCTTTGCATTGTGTTGTAACCAAAACGTTGAACTCAATAAATAAAGATGACTAGAAAAAAGTTTTTGATAAATGGCTTCAACGAATGCAATTGTGTGTAAATAATTAGGGTAACTAATTTGAACATTTGATGAAATAAAATCTCGTACACGTCCTTCTACTGTTCATTCATTAGCAACACGTTTATTGGATTGAAAAAAGGAATTTTCTTGAACAAATTCCTCATTATCAACAACAGTTAACGCGATTTAGAAAACGTGCTAAGAGTTTTTTATGATCAACATTAGTTTATCTATCAGATATTTCTTCATCTACATCCGATCGAAGAAGTTCTTCTACAGGGATAGTTAGAATTTTATAATAATTTATTAAAAACTTTAAAAAAGACGAAACTATTTGCAAAATAATAAGATTTATTTTACCTATTTAGATTATAAGTGTCGATGAAATTTATCGAAGATTTAAATCAACACATTCAAATAGTACAAATAATGATGATGTTGCTATTTCATCACCTAAATTCGTTCAACCATCAACACTTATCAATGACGAACAAACAAAACTAGTATATCATTAATAAAAGAATTTTGTTACAAAAACCTATTATTTTTATTTAAAATTTTACTTGAATTACCAGTTCGTATACATGATCTTAATTGATATTTAACATTTCCTACTGAAGTACATGGTTTTAGTTTAAATCGATTATATTGTCGATCATCAAAGATTGATCGTGATTTACCATCATTTCACGTAAGTTGATACGAATTAAGTATTGTGTGATAAGAAAAATAGACAATGAATATCTAAGACCTTTCTTGCTTTAGTAATTATTCGCAAATCATGCAATCGAACATTTCAATTAAATACCAATGAGATGAATTATTTTCTGAAACTTATATATATTTCTTTTCTTATTTGGAATTTAGACTTTCACATTCTTTCTACTTTCATAGCAGTCAGAGACAAATACTATTGAAAAGAAAAATGAGACAATCAACAACGAATACAACATTCACCAAGATACTACTTGACAATAAAAACTGTACTTAGACCATTGTAAACTATTCTTTCAACTTTATATAGTCGTATTACATTTTTAAAATTTGAAGTAGTTAAATAATTGTATGATTGACATAAATAGTATACTAAAATAAAATATTAATTTTCCGTAATAACAAATAAACGAGTTTCTATGTTTATTGAAAATTCAATATAGTATGGGAAGATCCATTGTGCTTTTATTGAATGACTGACTGTAAATAACAAAAGATATCGACAGTTAAATCAATAATGCAAAGAATAATAAATTAAGTCAAAAAAATAAAAATAGAGAAAGAAAATTTTATTCGAAATACTAAAATAAGTAAGAAAAGTATTTCTCTAATTTTTGATTAGCAGTAAAAAAAAGAAGCGTCGTATCATTTATTATAAAGTCTTTCATTTGGATATTTTATATTAGTATAACTCAATCGAAAGGATATATATAAAGTCGATATTGTAGTTTTAAAGCAATTGACCTTACAGACTTTTTAGTTCTGATCAACCATTCAACTTGCTACATTCGTTATTATTCTTAATAATAGAACTCTAGTTTTTCGTATTTCACTCAAGGACGATATCTTGTACACAGTATTTTAAAAAACTCGTTCGTATCCATCTATCATTTAAAAAAACTAAGTCGATGAAATTAAATTCAATAATACAGATAAACAAAAACTTAAGTGGAAAGGACTTTTAGGACATCCTGTATACACGCTTAATATATATAAAGACATGTATAGGGAGGAAACCCTTTATTAAGTATCACTATTGACCGAAGACAAGAAAAATTTAGTTTTTTACAGTTAGAAAAAATGTCACTTTGCCGAAAAAATTTGATTATCTCCCATACGACTTGAGCAAATGAGCTGATTTTTTTACCAATAATGGCGGGATGTTCAAGCTTCATATCCACAAAGATACGTCTAGAGAGATCCTCTGTTAAATATATTCTCTATTTTCCTATCTGTGAAAAAGTTAAAATTTTTCTTGTCTTCGGTCACTAGTGATACTTAATAAAAGGGTTTTTGTCTATGCATGTCTTTATGGATATATTTCTATCACTCATAAAAAAATCAGCTTGTTTGATTGAGCCAGAGATATCCATCGTGGTTGAAAATCTGTTGCTGTCGCGATAGTATTTTTAAAAATCTTTCGATTGTTCAAGACTGTGACCGATTATAAACTAGAGTTGATCATGATAATCGATCAGATTCATCAAGCATTATCCTGCAGCATGCATTAACATAGAGATTATGTGGAAATTCCTTAGTTTTGAAAATTTCTTTCATAGAAAAGCTGCTGCGATACTATTATAAAAATTGCTACCACGTCCAACAGTGGACAATTGAACCACTTGACGGGGAAATTGTTCCACTTTAAGCAGAAACGATTCACCCATGAAGAGTCACATACATTAAGGAGAAATGAATAAAAACTAAAAATATTCGTACTATACACCAGAATATCACACCATGCGCAGGAAAGAAAAAAATTAAGTATATCCATATAAACATACACTTAAACACATACATATATTCGCCATTTCTCGATTTCTAATTATTAAACTAGAAATGTATGTTTGATTTCTTCTCTAATCTTTTGCATTTTCGTTAAAAAATATCCGTTTCTCTTAGCAACTATCTATACTAAAGAAAAAGGATACCGATTGATTTCTCACTATCTCTTTTAAACTTCTACTTATGTAGGTAGAAATACATATTTGATTTCTACTACAAATACATTCTTTTCTTTTAGAAAAACTACATTTCTGCTCGACACTCTCCACAGGATGAATAAGTGGAACGACGAATTTCTCACTATGTCTTTTAGATTTCTGTCTAGGAGAGTAAAAATGTATATTTGATATCTCCTGGAATTATTTTCAATTCTCTTAAAAAACATCCATTTCTGCTAGATAGTCTACGTAGGCTGAAAAAGTAAAACAATGAATTTCTCAATAAGTCTTTTTCACTTCTCCTGATCAAGGTAGAACTGGATATTTGATTTCTACTCGAACTTTTTTCATTTCTCTTAGCAAAAATCACCATCTGATAGATACTCTTCTTAAAATGAAAAAGTAATATCATGAAGTTCTCACAATGGCTTTAAACTTCTGCTAATGAAGCTAGAAATGAATATTTGATTTCCACCTGAATCTTTTTCATTTCTGTTAGAAAATATTTCTTTCTGCTAGATGCTCTCCCGAGGATGAAAAAGTAAAAGGATGAATTTCTCACTATGTCATTTAGACTTCTCCAGATAAAGATGGAAATGAATATCAGATTTTTCCTGGAATTACTTTCAATTCTCTTAGAAAATATCCATTTCTGCTAGATACTCTCGTTAGAATGTAAAAGTAAAACGATGAATTTCTCGCTTTATATTTTAGACTTCTGCTTAAGTTGGTAGATATCAATATTTGATTTGTCATGGATTTTTTTCATTTTCCATAGAAAATATCCATTTCTGCTGGAAAGACTGCTTAGGATGAAAAGGATAGGATTGATTTCTGTGATTGTTTTAATTAAGCATTTCTACTTGACTTTGTGGGGCTAAACGATTTCTGCTGTAAATGGAACAATTTCACTATTTTTTGGGATATTGTCCAGCTCTCACCACGCCGCGATGATATTATAAAAATCTTTGCCGCGCCGCGATGGACATCTGTGGCTTGACCTGTAATGGAAATATACAAGTTTTTTTCGATGAAGTGACTTTCGCGCCACCCTGCATTAACAACTGGCACAGTTATATTGAGAAAAATGCTGTATAATTGGTTGTTTTTTTACAAAAGAGAAAAACTTTTGATGATTTCATCCAGTGAAACTTCGATTTTTCCTGTTTATATTTATTAAGAGATAAAATGTTATCTGAAGTCTATCTATCTATTATTATATATCAAATGTTTTAATCTATTTAATATTTGGAAGAATTAGAGTAAGAAAAATTGAAATTATATATTTAAAGAGATAGTTCATAATCAATTCGAATGTCTTAATTTTATATTTATTATACGACAAGATGCATCGATTTGAGTTGTTGATAAATATACACAATTAAATATTGCTCATCCTTCACTGAGCCTCTCATCTACGGGATAATGTCACTCAAGATATTTCATCTAGAGCTTTATTGTTCATCAAAAACATTTTCCGAGTAAGATCAAAATTTAAACAATATAAATAAAAATAAATTTTAAATTTTGGATTATTCATCGAGTTTATATTATATATATTTCAAGTTTGTTTAAAACTAATCACATATATATCAGAGGCGGAGCCAGGGGGGCTCAGCCCCCCCTAGTGAAATTTTAGATACGTGTATTTTATTTGTTAGGGGGGGGGGCTCAAAAGTCGGCGAAGAATATTGAGCCCCCTAGCTCAAAGCTGTAGGTAGTAGGCTACGGAAATTTTCCTAAGATGTGGCTCACCCCTGGGGAGGAGTACAGGGGACCTTTTCGAAGCTACCTCCCCCCCCCCGGTCATCATTTTTTTTTGAAAAATCAGGAGATCTGCAGTAGTGTTTTCAAAGATTTTTTTATTATCAGGGTTCCGAAAAATCGAGGGGGGATCGAGCCCCCCCTGGCTCAAAATCCTGGCTCTGCCACTGATATATATACTAAACTATTATATTTATAGACTGAATTTCATATATTAACGCAAATATTTTGTTTTTCATAAATCAGTATATAAGAATATATCCAATACACACCGTCGATCCAGAAATATTTCAATTATACTCAGTAGCATTGGATGACATTAATAATGATGATACACTTGAAATTATTGTTAGGGAGCATTTCAAAATTTTTGCCGTTCGGTCAGCCGCTCTGCCGTTCAGCCAGTCGGCCGCTCAGCCGCACTGCCGTTCTACCGCTCGGCCACTCGCATGTCGGTCTGCCGCTCTGCCGCGGTATAAGGCATTAAAATAAGTGTTTATGCTGCGGCAGAGCGGCATACCGGCACGCGGGTGGCCGAGCGGCAGAACGCCAGAGTGGCTGAGCGGCAGAGCGGCCGGCCGAACGGCAAAAATTTTGAAATGCTCCCTTAATGTAATATCTTGTCGAAATATGATTATATTCTCTGTTAAACCATTATTTGACCCGTTTCTTTCGTCAAATGACTATTTTGATTAGAATAAAATTTGTTTAATGTCTTAATTCTTGAATATTTTACTCTCAAGAAACTCATCTTGATTATTCAAAATAGAAGATTCACATGTCACACAAATCTATAGTTTATTTCATGTAAATAAATGTTACGGTGAAATATTTGTTTGTTGACCAAGGTATGCTCTCAATATCAACTTCATCAATGAATTAATATTCTATTTTATTTTTATGTAATAATTTCGTTAAGGGGGGCCCCCCCCCTCACCACCGAACTTTGTTATTTCTCATCCGATTTCAACGAAAATTTCAGAGAATGTTAGTCTTGGCTAGAGGAGACTGTGGTTAAAATATCTCCTCAAATCTCTGAGAAACGAATGAGTTACAGTCAATTTATTGGTCAAAAGTACCCTCCACGCGGGCAAGGTTTTCGATATAAAAATATTAGCTAATCATGTCGGGGTGGTTTTTAAATTGTAGAGTGGCCTTAGGGCCAGATCCTCACGATCTCTGATTTTCGAATTTCCCTTTGTTTGATTTTTAAAAACACTTTGTCGCAAAATGTTCAAATTCAAAGCGCTCATCAAAATGATATATCTAAGTTTTTTATTTCAGCAAAAGAGAAATTCAAAAATCGGAGAACGTGAGGATCTAGCCCTAACTGTCCTCTATTCAACAAAAAAAAATTATCCTTTCTTTATTGAGTCGTTATTGAGAAATCCTTGCCCGCGTAAACGGTATGGTCGAAAAAATTGATTTTGAGAAAAACGCAAAAGAAGTTTTAGAAATGGATTTTTACAGCCAAATCCCGAAAAGCATGTTTACATGGTATATTTTCAATATATGTCAATGGACTTTTTGAAAGCGCGTAACAAGCGAATAAGCTAACGCCATCTATCATACTTGATATAAAAAAATGTTATATGCAATGCGGTTATATGGAACAACAAGCAGTTTTTCAAAACGTGAGAACCATAAAAATTTCTAGGAAAACAGAGTAGTAGGGTAGAAATTTTTTTTGATAAGTCTTTTGAAACCTAGCCATTTTTCGAAAAACCATACATATTCTGAAAGAGGAAATTTCGGCGCATCTTCCTAAACTAAAAATTCAATATTGAGTTATTTTCGAAAAAAACATTTTTCTGAGGGGGGGCCCCCCTTAAGTAAAATGGATTTTTCTATTCTTGTTTGTTATATGTATCGAGTTATCTCTTATAAAAATTCTTCTGTAACTGATAATATCAATAGATAATAACGGAATATTTTGTCTAAATAAAAAAAAAGAATTAGAAACGGTATAAAGTTTTGTCTATTTAAAATTTTGAAAAGTCTACGATTGGTATCCGAATTAATATATCATGATGAGAATCAAGTTAAAAAAACCCATGCTGTCATAACACGAAGGAGAAAATGAATTGTTTATATTTTTGCCTCAGAAATGGAAACAGATAAACTCCGAAATTAATGTTTGCAGTACAGGATACAAATTCAAATACATCATAGGACGCTAAATTTCCGGAACAACGTAAAAAATCGAGAAATGCATTTAAATCATGAAACGGACATAAAAATCAACATTTTCATCAATTTAATTTCATAATTTTGATTAAAAAAATCATTTTTATTGCATTTGCTTCATTGAAATGTTCAATTTAATCAATGACATTGACTTACATCATTTTTTATCATCTAAAACATTATATTCTTTTTCGCGTTTTTCTATATAAAATTGATGAAAATCATGAAAGTTCTACTTTCAATTTCATAGATAATATTGATCGCGAAGTAGAATTGAAAAGCTTTTCAAATAGTATATTGTTGAAATGTCATTGTGTTATCATTGATAGAACGACTTTTCTCTCTAGTATTACTCTAATTGGCAAGAAAGAGAGAGAGAGAGAGAGAAGTTGTTTATTAAAAATAAAAATAGACGAGTCAGTCTATGAACAGCTGGTGCCGTTCCATTGTTAGGACATTATTCTGATCCTACATAAATTTCTATTGCTTTAATCATTGTATTAATTGCATGTAATTAAATTAGCGAGTAAAGATTATGCTCATGTTATTCACGTTCATTTTCTTTGCTATAACGTTCGTTAATCTACTGTTTTTCAGAATATCGATCATTATAGTTATCAAAACATTTCTCATTCTCTCCATCATAATTCTCCATTGTGTCTTAGTCTCAAAGGCTGGCCGATACAAGTCTTTTTCAGATTACATTCGTCATCTTACACGTACACCTCCATCTTCAACAACACCTTCGTTATTGTCTACAACATCAACGATGAAAACAGAAAGAAAAGATCACTTCGAATTGATTTTAATAGAAAAAACTCCTAACTTATTTAATTAGTTCGGTGTTCACCGTCTTTGGTAGTGTTGCATGTGTATGTGGGTTTAAGTGTTATCGTAATAACGGCCATTTGAAAGTATGTCATTGTAATAATTTGTTTAAAACATAATTGTTTTTTTCTTCTTATAGTTAAATTGGTTCAAATTTAAAATTCACAATTATCATCAAAATCAACAGATAAATCGTAAATATCTATTTTGTTTTTTTTTTCATTAGAATTTTTTCTTTCTCATTTTAGCTATCGAACAACACCATTCAATGAATCTCGTCGAATTTAATCACCAACCCTCAATTAATGTTGTTTAAGAAATCTTTTTCTCCTACTTTTTCTTCATTGATTAAGTTATATTTTTTTTTATTAATACAAAATAAAGTCTCGAAATAATATGTGTAAGAAAAGTTATAATTAAAGAATTGCAATTATATATTTACTTACGCTATATATATTTGCAGTACCTCTAAATTTAAAAAGTTATCCTCAAGCAGATATCAGATATTTACTTTCAAATTTTTAAATTTAAAATATTCGCCACGATGGGATCGACCGGCGGGTTCCACTTTATTTTAAGATCTCTTCAAGACTTATTTTTAGTTAACAAAATTTGACTTTTGACCCTCTTTTTCGAGTATCTACCTAATTCGATTTATAATATAAACGAACCAAAAAACATCAAACTACCATAATTCTACAAAAAATAAAAGTATTTTTATTTCTCATTTATAATTATTTATAAAATTTATTAATAAATATTCCAGTTTAACTATTGGAAGAGAATGAAAGTTTTTTTATTTTCATTGATAGTTGGTGATGAGAAGTGTAGATAAATATTTCATTTTATATGTATAGAAAGTACGTGGATAGATTTTATGTATGTATGTATATAGTTAGGAAAGCTAATATTGACGATGACATCAGTATGAACGTATAAATATATATTGTTGAATTTTGTTGATGCCATTAAAAGTAGTAAAAAATCATCATCATATTTCTATCAGGTGAAGGTAGGAATTATGAGTATATATTGATAATAGGAGTTTTGAAACTTTGCAAGGCATGTCAAGTGAAGAAAGATGAATGTCGATGGGAATGCCAATGTAGCTGTTAAGTCAACTTCAATGACTTTTATGATTGCATATAGATATGAATCGTTGTATCAAGGGGATTGGAAATAAAAAAAATTGTATTGAGGTTTAGAGGAAGTTTTTTAGTTTAGATCGTTGTAGATGTTTTCCAAATTATGTTGAGTCAGTATCTGTCATCGGATCAAAGCTCAATTGACAGTGGTGAAAAGTTGTGGGTGCAGTGGGTATAGGTATGGGTGTTTGTAACGTTGGTGAATCTATTGTCGCTGTTATTTCATGACCTTGGGGCAAATCCACTTATCCTCCCCTTCCCCGCCTCTTCTATTGATCTAATTCGATTAATTAGCCTCTAAAAAGTTCATTAAAAGTTTTTCTAAGAGTCTTCAAGTGTCTCAGACTAATACTCTAACAGATAACGTGTATATGTCTCATTTGATACAATCCTTGGAAAACATCTCAATAGCTGAGAGGTGCCACGAAATCTTGATCCACATTCAGAGGGCATCTTAGTAGCTGAGAATATAATGAAACTATATTTCTGAGCGCACCATCAGCTATTGAGGTTCGTTGTGAGGCTTGTATCAAGCTAGACATATACACGTTATCCGTTAAAGTGTTGGTCTGTAACATTTGGAGACCTTTAGAAATACTTTTAATAAACTCCCCAGAGACTAATTAATTGAATTAGGTCAATAGAAGAGAGGGGGGGGGGGAAGATCGATAAGTGTATTTGTTCCTTTATACGGAATATCTCGTTCACGTGTCGATAGTAAATTAAAAAAAGTTCTAGTGACTAATAATACATATTGAATCATTGAAATCGTTTTGATCTCGTTATTTGCAATTTATCTGTCTATTAAATTTCGTTGTCAAAAATCTTTATTGACTTCAATTTATTTTTGCAACACTTCTCATTGATGTTAAAATGAAAGTTATCACAAGTGTTACTATAAATTTCCATTGAGAATAAGATATCATCTGATCTATGAGAATAAAACTATATAGAAAGCTTAGTCAACGCAGTCCCTTTAGGACTAAAATGTGTAACTCACATACTTTCAGAAGAAATATACTAAACAATCATCAGTTCTTGTTTGCTGCTAAGCAAAACTTGTAGTGATTTTGATTGTTCTTTTCTTTCGTCGCTTGACTATCTAGGAAAACTTATATAAAGATCTTCATTTTATTCATCTTCCCTCTTTGTCCCTCTCATCAATGTCGAAGCACACGCCATACTCTTTGACTTTGGTTGCTAGGATCTGTAGGGGGGGAGCCCTAAAAACTTCGACTTAAAACTTCCATTCACTATTTTTCTTCGAAAAAATCTGTGAGTTCCACAAAAAAAATTGCATAAATATATCAGAGAAAAAATGAAATAAAAATATAGATAAACTATGTTTAGTATAATCAATAGAGTTTATATGAAATATAATAACAATAATAAAAATAAATAGTAGCGATTTCTAAACTAAAACAAAATCAAGAAGCTTGTGAAAAAAACTGTTTCATAGTTGAAAAACAAATCATATATGTAGCATAAAGTAGACAAATATTGTATAGAATTGTTGGAATAATAAAGACGAAAAATAATATATATATATAAATTGATTATGATAAAGTATAAAATTAACAAATGATTGATGTATTATTTATTGTGCGATAGTGAATAACGTTGTTCCGGTTTTGGATGACGGTTTTTTGAGAGTTGAAGAAACTATATTCGATATAAAAATTTTCAAAATTCATGCAATAAGTTTATGTAATTCTTACGATTTAATTTTCGAATAACTGCTGATGGATTGAGTGATAATTGTTCATAAAGAAAACTGGTTTTTTTTTCAATAACATCAGCTAACTTAGTAGAAAATTAACTATCTATCGTTGTATTTGACGTCAGATGCAGTAAGTGTACGTGGAAAAAGATCAGTTTTTTTCTTTTAAATGATTGTTCAAATTCATGATAATGAATATCATATTTTGTTAATGAACAAGCAAAGTCTTGTTGATCTTGTACATCATCCTTTGGAAATGATTTTATATATTCAGAAGGGACGTAACCAGAGGGGCGGCGGGATTGGGAGATCGATCCCCCTGAAAAATGTATAATACCTGGAGGAGGGGGGAGGGTACGAGTCGATCAAATTTCGCTAGTCGAAAAACAGTTTTTCTAAATGGTGATCCCCCCCGAGAAAATTCCTGGCTACGTGCCCGATACTCAGGCATAAGACTTTTACTTCCATTAGCTCTTTTTAGTGCAAACTAGAGATGGAAATCGGTTCGGTTTAAATTTTAGATGCTAAAACCGATTTTATTTCGAACTAATATAAAAAATATAGAAGATTAAAGAGAATGATATTTTAATAATAGTAAGGTGTCGTAGGTAACAATAAGAGTTTCGACATGCTTTTCTGTCTCTGTTAAGAAAATGAGTCTTAAACATACCCATGATATATTAAATACAGAAAAATAATTTCCATATTTTTAATGATAATTAACTAAATCAAGCTAATATATAATGAATATTTCTGCATTATTATCCACATCGAATGTCATTGATCTTGATTTCTTATCAAATTTCTATTGATGTTCAACAAGTTGCTTTACTCTCTGATTTATTTTCTTCATGATCTTCAACATTGAATTCATTAAATCAATGTTATATTTCTCAATTGGAAGTCTCTCTAAGATGAAGAACGTGCCTAACATATTCGAAACCTCCTAATTTTTCAAGATTTTTTTTCGAATTTTCGGATGAAAATGAAAGAAATTTTTCGGTGCTGAACTACAATCTTGGCTGATTCCTATGTAACTGTGTTATTGACTTGAAATACCATCGAAAATCTTCTGAAAGCTCATAAAAGCTATGACAACAGTTTTTGCTGTCACACTCTACGGAATTGTTTTCGGACTTTAATACTTCCCCCCCCCCCCCCCCTCTCCTCAAAAAAAGTCCTTTCTCTCCAAAATTGACGAAATTGAGATAAATGTATGAAGAGATAGTCTTTCTTCTGCTCTTCCAGAAATGATATTATTTTTTCTTCGGCGCTTCTTTTTTGGTGAAAATTTTCGAAGATTTTCATCAACCTATTCTTTAAAAATATGCTTATTTTGAACAAAAACGAAAAATATTTTTCGTTTTTTCTCGGTTTGATTTTACTTCCAAGACTTTTCAGGTGAATCTCTTTCAATATATATAAATTTTGTTTGTTTGGAAGAACGCGTCAAGATGCAGAACACCATAGTGTTCGTTTTTAAATTAAGCTCTATTTTTCATCATATATACAGTCATTTGTGTAACTAGACATCCATTTTTGTCGCCTTTTTTGAGTCGTTGAACTTGAGACCTCTTTTCACCGCTGAAAAAGGAGTCTGTTGTGTTCCGCATCTTGACATGCTCTTTCTAATGAGAAAAAAAATTTATATATATTGAAAGATACAGGATCGAAAAATCTTGGAAGTAAAATGAGCTACTTTTGATCCTTTTTTGGTTCATATCTCTGCCAAATGTCATGGAATTGAGCTAAAAATTTAACCACGGCCTCCTCACTTCAGTCCCAACATATACTCCGAATTTGAGCTCATTCGCAGGTGACAGAATTGAGATCGATTTTTGAGGGAAGGCCTTAATAGAAGCCTCACCGGCAACTTCAGATAGTGAACGTATTAGATGTTTACGAGGGTTTATAATATAGTGTGGAGAGGAACGATTTACTAATTTTGAAAATCAACAAAAAAGAATAGACTATTATTTAATATTACAAACAGGAAATCCGATTGTTAGATTAATAGAACTTTCTTCTAATCCGGTTTGGTTTGGTTTGGTTCGGTTTTATAAACTTCGGTTTTGGTATGGTTCAGTTTAAATCTTTCGAAAAATCGTTCGGATTCCGTTCGCGGATCGTTTTTAAGATGTTTCGGTTTCGGTTCGGTTTAATTTTTCAAAGATTCAAACCGATTCGATCTCTGCTGTAAATCAGCTACCTTCAATCAATAATTTATCATCAACTAAAGTCGTTATTATCTTATCTTGTAATGTTGATGTCTTTGTTACGTGTTTACGTTAAATGTATATTTTCGATTTTGACATAACAATGGAGTTGTTTAAGATCAGTTTTTTCTATACTTCTGCCAGATTTTTATCATTAACATCTTGTTAATCAATTATATGAAAATTAAAGAAATATATTTTTATTATTATTCTAGACATGAAGTTTTAATATAACTCATCAATAATTTGTTCTTGATTATCAGTACTAGTCAAATCAGTCGAATCATTCATTGCATTGACCTGTTGATCAGTCGATTCCATTAGTGTAACTATATGTGATATAGCAGATATAGAACATTTTTCATATAAAGTTTGACCAAAGGGTTTTTAGATCGGGGAATTCAATGATACCAATAGTTTTTATGATTGCCCAAAAAAAACAAATTTTTTTTTAATTTTTAATTCTCTTTCTCGTAGAGAAGAATTTAGGAAGATAAAAATGTTTGCTTGTATGTGACCATTTCATAAGGTGATAATAAAATGGATTATTTTTCGTAAAACTTAACCAAAGAGTATTTCGAGGTGGGAGTTTGAACGTGAGCTTTTTTTTATTAATTAATTAAAATTTAATCATCCAACTGATTATTAATTATTCAGGATTTGCATAAAACTTGACGAAAAGGTAATAGAGTATGACGAATCGGAATATGAAGTTAAATTTTATTGATTTATTAGTAATTAATTATTATCTTATTTCTAAATATAAATATTTTATTAAAAAACTTGGTCACGGATGTTCACGCTAAAAGCCAAAATATATGATCGACGATAATATTTATGTGGCAAGAGTAACAGATAGTCAAATTTACTAATTTCACCATGGTGCTTGAAAAAAATTAGTCTAAATTTCTGCTCAGAATGCGAAATTCAAACGTGTTGATAAACGCACTTAGCAGAATAATGCCGTCTGAATGCGCTGATTTCGATTTATGGAATCACATAGATAACAATTTTCGGTATAGTTCAGAAACATCACTCCTACGAAAAAGATCTAAACAAGTCTGCATACGAGAGTTACTTATTGCTTCTATATCTCCTATATATCTTATATCTTCTACTACTTTCTTAGTATTTAATCAAGTTTCCGGAAATATTCTCCAAACGCAACTAATCCTTTGAAGACAGTTTTTTTCAGTTGGAAAGTAGTTCTTTTATCAGTTTCTTTTTTTTTTTATTTAGTTTAAATAGATTGAATGAAAATATTATGATGATCAAAGAAAGAATTTTTCTCTAATTTTGAAAGAGGATGTCAAGTGATGAATCATGCGTTCGATATTGAATCTAAGTTCTACTTATTTTGTGCTTCTATCAACGTATTTTATTCGATTTTTTTGACCAATAAATGTATTTAATTGTCAAAATGAAGAACAATACAAATTCGTTAATGAGAACGGGAATATATATATATATACATATACATCGCAGGCCAATCTAAGATTCGTCTAGGCCATTCTGAGATTCGAGTTTTGACTAGTACAATCTTGAATTGTGGAGATAGTTTTTACTAAAGTTCTCCTAACTATCGATATAGATATTGGCCTGAGATTTATTTAGGTGAGCTGTGCTCAGTTAATACTACTTCATATACTATAATTGTCAGTGGAGATATCGAATTCGGCCTTCAACCTTTATAGACAAGTCTCTATAAAATATGGTCTGTCTAAAGATACGTATTCATAATTTCACAATAAATCCTACCGTCAATTTTTTTTTGGTGATTGTGGTATCTAAAGTAATATCGATTCAGTGTAGTTTACCAAAAAGAATTTCAATCGAATATCTATATCGATCGTTAGGAGAACTTTAGTAAAACCTTTCTCTAAAATTCAGGATTCGACTAGTCCAAACTCGAATCTGAAAATGGCCTAGGCGAATCTTGGATTGGCCTGTGATATATATATGTATATATAAGCAATAGAAAATGCTAATATACTCGAAAAACAAAAGATCAGAGCGGAAGAGAGAAATTATGACGTCACTATAACGTAGCAACAAGAACAAAAGATATTTGAAAATAATTCAAACAAGATTAAGTATGAGATAACAAATGCAGTTGTTTATGATCTTAATAACCTCATATATTTAATAGTTTTATCTACCCTAAACATGTATTTTTCTCTACTGAATAGGAAATAGATCGATGAAAAATAATCGATTTGTCGCTAAAGGGTTGATATATTGAGCAAGTCAATATGTTTCATATAAAAGATACAAATCGTTCTATATAACATATCTTCTATTGGTTTTTCTCAGATTGAGTATAGCCCTTCCTCTCTCTTCGATAGGTCAGTGATGGTTTGCTTTATTATTTGACATAGATACAAGTTGATTATAAATATCCTATCGTTTTAAATCTATGAAATATTTTCATCGGATATATTATTAAATAATTTATCCGACAGTTGATGTAACTGGAAATGGTACCATCAATGAATACAAATGAGATAGACATACTGAAAATGATGGAATAGAAGTTCGATCGTTTGGTGTTAAACTTGTACGATTATAATCCGGAATAGAATTACGATAATTTTGTTCGTTTATGTTATTATCATATTGAGAAATATAAAAAAAAACTAAGAATATTTTTGTTAATAAAACTTGTTAGTGTTAGGTGAAAAGTGATAAAAAGATTCTTATGGATATTTCTATCAATGTATAAACGAAATTCGTCGTATTATTAGAAGTTAAAATCTATGAAAATACTTATAAAAACAGTCAACTATTATTAATACTGTCTGTTATCGTTATTATTTGATTTTTTTTCAAAGATATTATGTGTTATTAAGTTTATTCTCAATGTTCCATAGAATAAATACTGATATAGTTTGGAGGCATTGATTATTATGTATGCTTTTTCATTGTCTGATATATTTTGTTGTATTTGCATAATATATAAGCTATGAGTGCTACTATTCGATTGTATGTCGATTCCAATTAAAAAAACTAATTCAATTAACTCGAAATTGATATTATACTTCGGAAAAGTTATGTTTTCATCTTCAATATTTTTCGATCGTTCATTTAAATAGATTATTTTCAAAGATATTTTCAATCTCCAATTGAATTTATTTAAATCCTTTGGAAACGGGTGGTCATTATAATGATCACTCGTCTTAAATGATTGACATCTGTGAATATATACTATTTATCTATTGTTCAAAATGATATATGAGTGTAATGTTCAGTACCCATTCAGTCAAAAAAGCCAAATTGATGCGTTTTAACAGTCGCAAAATTTTCAAACTCCTTCATAGTTCTGATGATCAAAATATGTAATGTTTAAACGCATTCTTATATAAATTGGTAATAACGTCAAAATTCTGACCTTTTTGACTGTTTCAAACGATCGAGTTACGAAATCATTTTAAAATTTTATATGATTCTCTCATTTTATTTGTTTTACAAGGTCAATAAATCAGATTCGTAAATAAAACCTAGAGCAAAAATTCTCCAAAATGATTCAAAGCTTTTGAATATACATTTTGTCTATGATTAGAACATCTCAAGACGAGAACAATCTTAAAATACTTCGTATTGATGTTAATAGCTGATTGAGGTAATCAATATTTACTGATTGTGAGTTCTTCCCCTATAATTGTCAACATTCAATGATGTTATATTGTGAGATTTTCATCTTAAACTTTATCGAAACAAAAGCTTCAATCTAACTATTTTCTCTACAGAGATTTACATGAAAATCTTATAATGTAACATCATTCAAAGTTGAGGATTGTAGACGAAGTCTTTAAAGATTGTTCTAGTCTATAGATATCCTGTCCTATTCTTAAAGAAAATCTTTAACTTACTCAAAAAGATTTGATCAATTCTAGGATTTTTCTTATGAGTAATTTCGAGAAGTCTTTGTCTAACTTTACGAGAACTTATCAAAACTTTGTTAATCTTTCATAATTCTCTAGTGATATCTAGAGAAAAACAGTCGGTAAGGAAGTCTCTAAGTTTCATCATTCTATGCTGCACATGTACGACCCTTATTAAACGTTATGTTAAGGGAGCAAAAAGCACTCACACGTTTTTTTTTCATTTTTCTCAATTTTATTAATTGTATCATCTATTTTGGATGGATTCTATATATGAATGATCTCAAAATTATAGACTATCTACCTTCAATAGGAAGAAATTATTAAAAACATGTTGACATATATATTGAATTTTCTCAGTCAATTATTCATCTTAATAGAAAAGATCTTGATAAAGTCATTTAATCGACTATTCCTCTATAATTTATTTAAGTTGAATAATCTATTTACAATAAAGATACACTTTACTTTCCAACAAAAATTTATCAAACTAACTCAACAGAAAAAAAAGTTGACCGTAAGAGAGCGATACATAGAAAAGAAAAATTGAATCGTTGTTTTTTATTGTAATTAGATTATGAGACAAAAAAAAGAGTTTATAAACTTGGTATGTCATATTAAAAAAAATTCTTTTCTAAAGATGAAATAATATTTCTTTTTTGTAAATACAGTATTAGTTAAAATATATTTTTGAGTATATACCTATGCTAATCGTTCCGATTAAAACGAATATTTCTTGATTATTTTAAAGTATTAAATTATAATTTTTGATATTTTCTCTCACTGATTCTTGGCTCTTCTTAAATTAATCGATTCTGAAAAAAAAGGTCGAAAAGACCAAATTAATCAAATCGAACTTATATGAACATTTTTCCACTAAATTATAAATAAGGTTTTTTGATTTAATAAAATATTTTTGAAAAATTCGTAAAATTTATTTACGAAATTTTCGAATAATTACATATTTGAAAAGACGAATAAAAAATATTTTAATTCGTTTTCATCATTCTTTATATTATGTGTTTTTTATACATAATTAAATTAATGAATCATATTATCATCGCAATATATCTATAAGAAAACAAGACAAAGAGAAGTGTTCATAATATCCAATAAGAAAACATATATATATATATATATATAATTACCAACTACTGACGACATATAATTCCGATATGTTCTGTGTGAACATGATAAAATAAGAAATAAAAATATCCACATTTTTCATATTTACTTTAAACAAAAATATTTTTCTTGAATCTCAAATATTCTTAAACTCAATTTTATTTACTTACGACTTGAAGAATAATTGATATATAATAATCGGAAGAAGACGTTTTTTGAAGTCATATCATTGATTTTATTTCTTTCTTTAAATAAATCGATTGTTTTTGTTATTAGTGTGTTTGTTCGCTTTAGTGGAAAATTTTCCAGTATATATATTATACATTCTGAATAGTACATAAGAAATATAATATGGATCGATTTATTATTCAATTTAATGTTTTACTTCTACATTAGAAAATTGACTTTTTAATATAAAATAGAAAGATAAATAGAATATGTTATTTATAATCATTGATTGTCTCTATCTAATGGTTAAAAGCTTAGTCAAGTTATGGAAATTTATGATTACATAAATATGTTCATAATAGAATTCAATCTTATTACATATATACATTAATGAATAAATATAATAGACGATGCGACGACTTTTCTTGTTTATTACAATGGACATTATTTTATCTATCTAATATCATACACAAACATAATCATAGATCGTAAAACGAAACAAGTAAAACGGATTCTATTTATAAAAAAAACAAAGTAACCAACATAGGAGAATTTCAATGCATAACTAATTATATATTTCTATTTTAATCCGTTAAAAGAGGCTTATCTCGTCGTTAAAATGATTTAAGTTATATAGAAATTGTCTATTGAATGCGTTAAACAACGTTAACAAAAGGGTAAACGCCCTAATTTCTTGTATTTGTTGAATGACGCGTTATAAATCGTTGTTTTCTGATATATTGACATATAATAATGCATGAAAAAACACCGTTTTAGCGTTTTTATGTCTGCGTAGATAAGAACGACGAACATATATATTGAAGCCATTCGAAATAGATAAATAAAGTTGATTAAAAAGATAAATGATTAATTGATATTAATTTATTTCATGTTTTATTCTTTTCTTTTAGAAAAAAGAATCCCATTTTAAACAAATTAATGTATTAAAATGAATCATTTTCAAATATATATTAAATTATCTAAATTCTTTAAAATGTATTATTTTCAAGGATACATTCAATTGTCTATTAATATTATTTTAATTGATTATAATATGTTTTTGAAAAAGATACATTCAATTATATAATAATATTACTTTAATTTGGTAAAATAAATTATTTTCAAAGGTACATACAATTTATTTAAACTCTTTTAAATACATTATTATAAAAGATACATTCAATTATTTCTGAATATTATTTTAATTCATTAAAATGCATTATTTAGAAAGATATTTTAAATTTCAAATTCATTTTATTTTAATTAGTTAAAATCTCTAAGTACAAAAGACCTTTTCAATATCGAATTGATTTTATCTTCATTTATTTCAAATGTTTTATCAAAATAGATACGTTGAACTGTCTATTAATTCTATTCTTATGCATTAAAATCGTTCGTTGTTTAAAAGATGCACTGCACTACACTACACTATATATTAATTTCAACGACAATGATGTATTCCAGGCACGTTCACTCGGAAATTAGTTAGTTTTATAATTATAGAAAGGATAGTATGGAAATATTTTCGCATTCGAAAGCAGTATTATCGAATTTTGAATTAATTATGTTCAATTCTTTGTCGTGTTTCTAAATTATTAATGATTATCGGAATTGTAGAAAAATAGAATTAGTAGAAATTATAGAATAGAAACATGTTATAATAGTCAATTATATCATACGTATAATTTAATTATTCAATTGTGTACGGGTACTGTATATATATATAAGCTCGTATAAATGATGATATACAGATATATTGATCGGTTATATAAAATAAATTGATAGATTTAGTTTTATTCGGTATGTTTAATATGTTCTATGTTATGTCCATTGTCGATATCAACTCTATAAACGATATTGTTATCAGTCAAACGCTTAAGTGGAAATGTTAGAAATTCTTTGTATTTGCTGGTACATGCAATTCTGTCTTACCCTAATAAAATTCTGTAACAGTGTACGGAACTAATAGTTAGTTTTCAATATTATGAGATGATGTTATAATAGGAGTCAGAGGAATTAGCAGTAATTGATTCCAGAGATGAAAGGGATTATATTATGTTAAATATCGTCAAATAGACCGTATTCTCTCATGAGAAAATGTGCAGACAAATTTCGATGAAATTATCGGTGGTGTATCTTTTTATATTCAATGTACATTTTAGAATGCGACTAGTTTTCCTTAAATTTGATGATAGAAATATTGTTAGTCTGACCAAAAGAGTTTTAGTTTAGCCACTAGTTTATCTAAACTTTTTAACTTACACGACAAACGTTTTCACACTGAAAAAACAACCGGAGAATAATAAATCCCTAACGCGTTTATGAAAGTACAATGTATAACAAACCATTTTCTACTGTTTATCAAGTCATTGTAAAACCCTGAAATAAACCTCATAAAAAGCGAACATCAAAGGGTTTATGAACTTGAAATATTAGTCAAAAAATGTTTATGAAATAGTATATAATATTCATAAACCCTCAAAGGGATAATTATACGTTGCACTTTGATAAAACAAAAACAATAACAAAAACAAACACGCTTATGCCAGTCACACATGAATCAACTAAAATTTTCAAGTAAGCTTGATAGAAGGACTTCTGCAATTCATACATATTAGTAAAAACTACTTGAGTGTATGTCCTTACACTCTTTCAATTCCATAAACCTTCTAATCAAAATTGATAACTGTATATCAACATGTATATCATTATCAATAACTATATTACAACGATTTTAGAATAAGTTCATAAAGGGATAAAACACCATATATTAAACCTCGAATCGATCTTAGAAAAGGTTGACAAATAGGTACAATCATATTCCTAAAAGCTTAAACGATTTTAGACAGAGTTGATAGATGTGTAGAATCTCACTTCTAAATCTCAATACCATCTTAGAAATGGTTCATACATGGGAAAAATCTCATTTCTCAATCTCAATGGGGTATCATAAAAGGTTTATAGATACATAGAATCTCATTTGGAAACCTGAATACGGTTTTCGAAAGACTAGATGAAAAATTCAAAGCACATTCCTAAACATCGATATCGTTTCACGAAAGATTAATAGAAAGGCAGAATGTTATTCCTAAATCTCAACAAAAGAATTTTAAAAAAGCACAGATTGAATGCTAAAATGTCATTACTAAATATTAAGATCATTTGAGAAAAGACAGATTCATACATCGAATCTCATTCATAACCCTCAAAAGAATTTTAACAAACGATAGGATCGATCGATAGAATGTCACTACTTAATTTTAACAAATGTTTGAGAAAAGATAGATTGTTAAAAAAAAGGTTATTCATAATCCCAATAAAATTTTATAAACCATAAATCCACTGATAAAATATGACTATTTGGTCTAAAAGACGTATGAGAATAGATAGATGAATGACTAGAACAATGTGGGAGTTAAAACAGGTGGAGTCATAAATTTTAAGCATGTTTAGAACTTTCAACTGCCCTTATATCGATGCTAGAAATGTCAATTCGAATTAAGATAAATAAGCACTTTCGAATATTAAGTTATAAAATATTCTATTTATAACACGAGACGTTAACAAATTTATTTTTTTCTTTCAGAAGACTGTAGAAAGATGAAACAAATGGAAACTCATCAACTTTATTTTCTTATTCACATAAAGCATCATTTATCAGTCTTCTTCTTCTATGATGTGCTTTTTTCTTCCATTTTTATGCTATAGAAATTCAACTCAAACCATTTTTTAAAAGTTGACCGGGGACTAACCTAATCGATAATAGTTATAAAATTAGGAGAAAAAAAACATGGAAAATGAACTACTGAACGATGTTTTACATCTCAAGGAAAATAATAAATAAATTCAAAGATTGGACTTTTTTTGAAAATATTCGTAAAAATCAACAGATACTTTAAGAAGTTCAATGTGTTCGAAGTACAAAGTTTACAAAGTTAATATTGAAAAATATTTGTTTGTCTTGAATGAATTTGACGACAGTTGACAGTTATAACATTGATTAGAACTTTGGTTAAAATTTCTAAACGAGATTCTAACCATTTGAAATTTTTATTCATATTTGAAATCTTTTAACTTTTTAATAGTTAATTTTAGCTCTCACACTGGGATAGAACCTCATTGCCACCTATCAACACAATTTTATAAGCATTAGATCGATTGAGAAAATTCCACTACATAATCTCACGAGTATTCGAGAAAAAATAAAATCTCATTCAGATATTTCAACACAATTTTCGAGATGATAGATCAAATCATAGAAAAATCACTACTTTATCTCAAAAGCCTCTCACACAACCTAAACGATTATAAACAGTGATGATATTAAACTTGATTAACAATTATTACAGAATAGAAATAAAAAACAATTCAATATACTAACTATCTCAAGACGTTAACAACTCAAAACCCTCACGATAATCATACGTCATTCAAATCGAAACACATCATAACATCATTCAATAAGGGGGACACTATCTCATGCAAAGTGTGACCATCTACATTTAAAAAAAATAAATCACAAGTACTAGAAAAACACACGTATCTCAATCCTTTCAAGGCAAAACACACAGAACAAATCGCATGGACCCTATATCGCAGACAAATTGTTCCAATTAAAAAAATATTTCAGGCTAAAACCGTATTTTACCCAGATAATCACATTCAAATTGGTACCATTAGATTCAGCATAGAATTCTGCATTCAACCCAAATGGATTTACACAAAGCTCAAATGATATAATGAATATTTCCTAAAAATATCGAATATGGCACTTCTATTTCCCTACGTCGATCAAAATCAATTTGTCGTCAATTATTTTTACTTTTTTACTGTTTAGTCATGACATAAATCATGTGCTAATAACAAATAATTCATTCTACTTCAGTTTGACTTATATCTATAAAAAATATCTCGTTAAATAAATCAGTTGGTCGGCTCAAACAGTCATTTTTGTGTACTCAAAAAGTTCATAGACTCGAGAATCAGTCAGTGTGTCAGATTCGACCGTCAATTTACACGAGAGGTTTTGAAAGGCTCATCCAATTATCATGAAATCTTTTACATAGAATTATCTAATCAATATCTCAGTCGAGAGAAGAAGAAGAAGAAGAAGATGAGGGGAGGATCCGTTAAGGATTTTCTGTGTTACGGTTTAAATATTCTCATTTTATATGAAAATAATAATCTTTTATAATTTTCTTTAAGGAAAATATTTATCATAATCAAAACAAAAGTTCAACTATCATATACCAATAGATAGAGAATTTCATAGGCTGCGAAATTATGCTAATTTATACGGATTAAGTAGGTTGCATACAAGATTTTCTCTGTATGATAGTGTCGAAAAACTCATATATTCTCGACAATGTGTCTGTGTCATATTTGTTTGTCTTCCATATTACTAATACCAAGTTTTTTCAGAGTAGATTAAACTCGTTAAGAGCTGTCAAATGATGAAAAATAACTGGGATAGAGATATGCTGTGCTTAATATATCTTCAATGTGACATGTGAGAAAAATCATAAAAAAATTCATATAATTTAATTGTGTGTCTGTGTCACATTTGTTTGTTCTTCCATAGAGCCAATCTTACTTTTATGCAATCGAAAATCAAAGTTTACGATAAATTGATTTTTGATCAATCTGTTTAAAAAAATTTAATCTTTGAGCACACTAAGGAATTGCTCCTTAGACCCTAGAGAGATGCTCTCGTTTTATTTAGTAGGACGTGACGAGGAGTTAGTTTCAAAGATTTTATTAATTTTCATAAATGAAACATTTGTTTCTTTTAGTTAAAGCTTGTTTCATATTCTAAATTCATGTTAATTAAGTCAATATGTTATACAAATTGTTGACGATCATTTTGAAAAGGTAAAAGAGTATTATTATATGTAACATTATAATAAATACAAAATCCGAATTTATTCAGAAATAAATTCAACGTTTTCTGAAGAAAATAAATAAAAACTAAAGAAAATTCAAACAAGAATTATTGTATATAATGAATATTCTTTCTGGTCAATAATAATATTTGAAATAGATTTTAATTGTACTGGATTTTATGCACCATTTACATGTTCATGTGGTGAACCAGATTATATAATCATATAGTTTTAGTTGAAACAAACAGAAGGAGAAGAAAGATGTAGTCATCCAACTGGTTATGCAACACCATATAAATCAATGGGTGGTCTAACAGAATTTAGTTTATTAGCCGAAGGATATTTAAGACTTGATTCTAGTCAACAAAGTTCGAAAAATGAAAGTTTAGTTTTAAATATAAATATAAATATTTTATAATTGGATAAGTCGATTGGATGATAATTTTCTTAATCAACCAATAACTTCTATGGATCATCCAATTCTTCATGGACATACATCTACTTCATCCGAATAGGAAATATGTTCACTTTTTTTTATTTTCTATAAAATATTTAATTATTTTTGAAAGATGATGAAGCACAATCACAATTACGTCGTCCTGATGAATCACAATTGGATTATTGTCAACATCGTTATCAGGAACGAGTAAATTAATTATGTTGTTTTTATTATTTAATTTATCAATGTCTTTCACATGCCATTCGTTTAGCATCTAATCCATAATGATTATAATACTCATTTAACTACTGATAGACAAAATGATAGATCATCACCAGGTCAAATTACTGGTAATACAAAAAACTAAGACATGTCATTTTGAAAAAGAATTGAATCGCTTTTGTATATTATTTTTCGATTTATTAATATAAGATAAACAAATCGGTGAAGAAAAACACGAATTTTTCAAATCAACTTTAGAAAACAATTTTAATAAATCAATATTTTTTTGATAAAAATTTCTTCTTGAGATTATTTGTTAATGATACTTGAAGTTCAGATATTAACACTAATTGAGAAACATATAATTCTCTTTCGTAATTAAATACAAATGTTTGTATTAATTAGAATGTAAAAACTCTAAAAGGAAAGGGATGAAATATATGTTGATTAAATTTTTATCAATTCTCTCTTATAACACATATAGGAAGTAATCTATTTAATTCATTATTATTTCTAATACAGTTGAATATCAAAGTATATGCTAACTTTAAGAATATATATTCATCACATGAATGATAAAATATACCATCATCTTATTCGACTGAAATCATGATAAGACTTATATTATTTTGTTATAACAGAATTAAGTGACCATACTGTTTAATAGCGTCCAGAACTTTATATAGGGATGCTTTTGTATTTATTTTTGCTGTTTAAATGATTTAGGTTAATAAAACAGTAATTAAAATTTCATTTTCTCATTATACAAGAATATTAATTCTTACTTAAAATGAAGGGTTTAGTCACATTTTTAACATAAAAAATCAAAATTTGTTTTTTAAGTGGATGTTCAAAAATTCTGTTGTTATTTTTTTTTTATAAAATAATAATACTATAATCATTTAATTAATTGATTGATTTTATAAACGAAAGATAGATTATATGTGTTGTTTTGCAGATGAATGGTCATAGAATAAAAGAAAATGTCATTGATACAAACAACAAAAAAGAGACTTTTCAAATGTAAAGTATTACTATTTAACATTATTCTGTTATAATCAAAAAAAACGAACGAATACAAATATATTAAGGGAATTTACATAAAAATATGTTCAAGTTCTAGGTTAAAAAGAAACACACATCGGATATATTTTCAACATTTCAAAATCGATATGATTAATCATAAAAATACTTCCATATTTTAACTTATTTTTAGTTTTCTCTTATGTTTCATAAAGAGTATAGAGTAATGAATAATCCAATATTATCTTCTAATATGTCAAATATACAATTTATATATTTACTTAGAATTTAATTGAATAACTTTAATAAATAATATTTTCATTGATTATACTATTGGATTTTTTGTAATTTCGAATATGTTTGGTAATAAATTTGCTCACATTCCTTCGATGAATGGGAGATATGAGATGATAAGAACAATTCGGTTAAAAATCACCTAAATTTTTGTTTGACTTGTTATACATAAAGGTCTGACAAAGATTTGTACAGTTGATAGTCAAACATTTTGTTAGAAACAATTAATGAGATGTATGATGTTCATTATTCGGCTACATGGATAAAATTCCATATGCATTGTGTCTTGTCCGAATAAATAAGTTCTTAGATAATTCACAATCGTCATTAGATATAGAGAGAGAAATACAAGAATACATTATATTTAAAAATGAAAATAATGTATAAATTCATACTGAATATACAAACAAAACCTAACGATAACATATTTCCTTTGGATATGATGACAATGAATAAATAGAAAAATAATATTCAATCATCAAAAATAAAAAAACTAGATAACGCACATACATTTCTTATTATAATCAAAAATTAGATAATATAAATAAATTTAAAAAATATATATGGAATTCGATTATATTCTCTCTACCTTCAAAAATAAAGTATAGAAAGAAAGAAAGAAAGAGAATATATAAGTGAACAATAAATCAAGAAAGAAAACCGATTAGAAATGAATATGATGTAATAATATAATGTTTAAAACTGAAACTTATTCTCTATCAAAACTTCTAATATATCTAGGATTTTTTCAATTTAATATAGGATTTATTTAACAGAAAAACTTACTTTTATCTTTTGCTAAAATGTTCACATTTATGTTTTAAACCTATCTTATTATCTATTTAGTTTTGTTCTACATCAGTAGGATAACATTCATTTTCTGCTACGAATCTTTCCGTATAGGATTCTACTCTATGAATATTTCGAACGTTTTATTTTAGTATCTGTTCCATCAGGATTTAATAGAGTTATATACTTTGTTTTGACAATTATATGGAGGTATGAATTATTATCTGCTCTACCAGATGAAGTTTGTGCATTTTTAGAAAAGTCTAATGTAGAAACATATTCTACTGTAGCTGTTTAAAAGTCGATACTAGGATTCTGTTCAACTCTCAAGGCATAATTTATCGTGATGCAATATTCTCTAGTCCTTTTACCGTAACATGTGTCTGGATGGTGTCTATGGGAGAATATTTGTTCATAATAAGGTGAACCATTATTTAAAATTATTTTACCGTTGATGACTGTCCCTAGAAATTATTGATTTGGAGATAAGGTTACCAGATATTACTCTGGAGGGTAAAACATGTTCAGATTGATGTGTTAGGCCAGTAATATTTACATCTTGTTATTGATTTCGACGCCTCCTTTCAAGAATCCTTGTTGTGTTAGAGGAGTTCCATCACTTTTTGAAGATGTGAGATTCCTTGTCTTCCATTGTTGTCCTATTGGAACTACACTTTCTTCGGTAGTCGTAGTTCTAGGTTTATGTTTATCATCTATTAATGATTCATGTCGACTTTTGTCCCTTTTTGTTCTCTAATTGGTTTCGATTGTTGATCAATATAATATAGATAATTTGTCTCGTTCGTGTTGTATTGTATTTAAATCTAGTGTTTCGTTTAAGTGATTTATGGTAATCTATTATAAAACAATGATTACGTTCATTAATCTGTATGTATGTTTCTTTCCCGTCTATCATTAAACTAATGTTGAATATATTTATTTTTGATCTTCTTTATAATTAATTGTAGGTGATTGTTTAAAAAAAGTAAATATATTTAATTAGTTTATAGATGGTGTTATTAGTTATTTTTGTTGAGTGTCTGTATTCTAAACAAGTATATTTATTGTATTCTCTTCTGTGCTAACATATTAAGATTAGTAAAATTAGAAACTCTATCGTTTATTTGTAATATCGTGTGAAGAATATCCAGATAAGTTTATTCGATTGTTAACATTATTTTATAGATATTTTCTTTAATCGTGATCTTCTTTTTCATTCGTTTGATTTCCATCTTTATTTAAAGGTTGTTCAAGACAAACTTGACTTTCTATTTTATTTTATTGGTGTTAATACATTAATTGGATTCGTTTACGATTAAATTCTTAATTAATCAAATATATATTTTTCAAATTGTTCTATTGCTTTATTAATTCGATTTAATGTTCCATTGATAATTTGTCTTATAATTCAGTCTAATTCTCTTGTTATATATCCTTTAATAATATTGTTCAATTCATCTGCTTCCTTAGTTTAATAATGTGATAATTCATATATCTTCCCTAATTACTATTTTCATCTATTTAACTTGTATCGTCTTGAATAATCCTCTGTATAGTATTATAGGTTTGATTATACTCGATAGTTTATTAATCATAAGTGTTGCTTGTAATGTTAGTATCATGTATTTTATCATATATTGAATTCGAATATTGTTTTGACCTTGAACAAGTACTTGATAATACCTATTTTGTAAATAATATATAATTTCTACTCGAATAATTATCAAATTGTTGTAGTAACAGAATATTTCTTTCTAAAGTTCGTTGAATATGTTATTATTATTTGTGAAAAAGATTTATTCAAATTATTTTTCTATAATTATCATATAGAATTTTTACTTTCTTGTTCAAATTCGAAATAGTTAAACAAATTGTTTTATTGTATTGTCCAATTGTTTCGAACTAAAATAGTCTGATGGCCTTCTATAGTAGCATAAATTATATGATAAATCCGTTGAGTAATTAAAGCATTTTCTATATTAACAAGACGAAATGATATTAAAATAGCTCTTGGAATGACTTATGCAAGATAAATAATTGCTACTGTAAAAGGTCTCCCTAATCCTACGAAGATTTATCTTCTTCGAATAATTATAAATTAATTTAAATGAAATCGTTTGAAAAATTTGAATTGATTAGGAAGAATTTGTTGATTGTTTAAGATAAATAAAATCTGTTAAATATTCATTTAAATCATATTCATATTCATATAAAATGAATGTGTTCCTTGTAAATATAATATGTTTTAAAATGCTTAACATATTGAGAATGTATTTAAAAATATTTTTTAACTTATCGGTGTCCATATGTTTAGTTTAATCTCGATTAGAATAAATAAAGATGGAATATTTGTACGTTAATATTTATTTTCTTTGATTCTCATTTTGATATATTGAAATAATTCTGTTAATTATTTTTGTAATATATGAACATGTTAACATTTTAAAATTTCTAATTAAATATTCTGTAGTAATTCTTGATTATAAAAAGAAATGTATTATTTTTTGTCAAAATCTTTCGTTTCTCATTGTATTTAATACTTTATCTGTCAATCAAACGGATTACATTATTGTCTTCTGTTATTTTATTTTATTGTTTGGAATATTTTCTTAATGAAATTCAAATGTTGAATTGTATGTTAACTATTGATTGACATAAATAATGTAATATGTAATCTTCTTAACCTTCTGATTTTCCATTAATTTGAGTTTTGATAAAAATAATCTTTTGAATATGAATAAATTCTTTTGAAAAATCTTAGGATGATAAGTAGCTGATCGATGAATAATTAAATCAATTTAAATATGTTGACGTATTAAATTAATTAAAAATCTTGTTTTAATTCTTTTCTTGTTATCTTGTTTTAATATGATAATACCTGTATAATAAAATGGTATGTGTGAAATTGTCGACTTATTTTATTCGTTTGTTGAAAAGATAATTAATTGTTTTTGAAAGTGAAACATTGTCCTCATATGAATGGTTTACTTCTGGTTGTTTCTATAAATAAATTTAATAAATTGTCGAAAGATGATTAATGTGTAAATATTATTTTAAGTGTTTTGATTGATGAAGAATAAAATTGTTTTAAAAGGTGAAATATTTTTTGAAAATTTTCAAAACGTATCAATATATTCTTTTCCTTCATCTAATCAAAGAGTTGAATGATATTTTAAAATATATATTTCAAAGGATGAAGAAATTTCTCTTGATATTTTGTTCTGATTTATCTTTAAATAAAAGTTTGAAGACATATTTAGATATTTCATTTTATAGACGAATGATTAAATTTTAAAAAAAAGTTTCTTCTTCAAACTTGAAAATGAAGAATATTGTTGTTGTTGTTGTTATTGTTTTAATTTTTCTAGTCGATCGATCTGCTTGTTTAATATGAAAATTTAGTTCTTCTACATGAATATGATTACCTCTTTTGCCTTTATTCATTGCAATAATAATATCATTGATTGTAGGATATTTGTTTCTTAAATATGTCTTCTATATATGTATAGTCTATAGTATGATGATAGAGGTAGACTATGTTGAATAAGTTCTATTTGAAATATTTTCTGTTGATTCAACAACATTTTGAGTAAATGATTAAAATGAATATTTTTTCTTTGGGGGTTGTATATCAAAAGTTTATTTATCAATTAAATCAAGTCAAGTCAAGTCAAGTCAAGTCAATTATTTATATGTTTATAGAAGATTTTCTTATCTATTCAAAATAAAATATTTCTTTCTTTTCTCAACTAGATAAATATAAATCTAAATATAAAAATTGAAATTGAGATAAAAATATTTTGAAAATTGTTTCTCAATCTAATGTTTCTGTTAAACGATACTAAATGATGTTAATATGTTTGAAAACAAATGTGCTTTATTTTATATACAAAACATATTTTTAAACGTTTGAACAGTTTATTTTCTTCGATATATTAATTCCAAAAATAGTACCAAACCATGATCTCTATCGTGTAGAATATTGTTCAATTACTTTATCTGTTATCAAGTAGAATAATACCTTTTTTAGTTTTTTATTTTAATGTTGTTAATCTGTTTTGGACATATATATAAATCAAACTAATAATCTTCTATCATAATTTATGCTTTAAATGAACTATTATTTTCCTAAGATTTTATTTTCTAATCAATAAACTCTTGTCATATAAGTCATGTATAAATAATTTATTAAAAAAACATTGAATGTTCATGTCAAAGATAAATAATATGTGTCTAGATTTATCTAAACACGTATCATCATCAATTAAACATATATCGTTTCGATTTAAATAATAATGATTAAATGAAAATAAAAAATTTGTTTTTATTATTATAAATATCTCGTTTATGAAATGATCCAATTTTCCCATAAACAATATTTTCTTTAGGGAGTATATTTAAATCTTATATATATATATATATATGATTGATAATCTTTGCCTAGAAGAAATTTGATCACTTGTCAAATGTTTAATAATTTAAAAAGTGTGAGTGGGAGATACTTATTCTCTCTCTCTTAATAAATTGTTAAATAATGGTTAATTGTATATATATATATCTATATAAATAAAAAACTGGAGATGAGAAATTGTCCAAGAATGAGCGAGTTTTATTCGTTAATCTGTTTGAACGTTGTTGAAGGAAATATTTCTCGTTTCTTAGAACTAAAACTGAGTAAATCAATGATATGATTAATCTTTTTAAAATATTGATTTATTGTTAAGTGATCAAGTATAAAGTGTATATTAAATGAATATAATATTATTTAAATGAGATCGAATATATTGTCCGAGAATTGTTTTGAATATATTTATTAAATATATGCAATGATATATAATGTATCGTTTTGATACCATTTATTTTCTTATCTTTTTTCTTGATGGATATTTATTATTTTATTCGAAATTTTCTTTTAAAATATTCTTATTTTGTTTTGTCTTTTATTAACTGTTTAATTCTATAAATTGGTGAAGTAACCTTTTAATTTCTCTATTTATTTTTCTGTTATTTATTCATAACGTATTATTTGAAATATGTTTCTTCAAAATATATTTCTTAAATAATCCAATAGATTTTTCTATTTTGATTTTATTTATTTTCTTTGAAATATTTTCAAGAAAAAAAATCAACGAATGAATCATTCATTTTCAATATCTAATTTTATTCTATAATACGATTGTAAAAATACTAAAGTTTTTTTTTTCTATGGTATATATATATGTGTATTAAGATTTATACGTAAATTAATAATTTCTCACTTAAAAATCTTTTAGAAAAATTCCATTATCATTTAAAAGTTTATCCTAAATCTGCTAATGAATCATAAGATATAATTGATCGAAAATATCTTTAGTTGAATATACTTTATCCCAATAATTTTTCAATAGTAACAAATTATTCATTATTCATTTTCTGATATATTCAGTTATAGAATTTTTATTTGAATCAAATGTCGTTGATTCTATTCTTATCACTATATTCAGTAATAAACACATTATTAAATAATAGGAAAGACTTTCTCACATTATTTTCATTGTAACATGTGTTCAAATATATATTCTCTCTCTCTCTGTTTGTTTTTCATTATGAAATATAAAAGAATATGTGTTCTCCTAATACTGTTTTTAAACCATTGATTTCGAGATAAAGATGATAATTTTGTAAATTTATATAAACGAATATATTCTAAACAAAAATAAATATTGGTTGTATTTAAATGAATATATTGTTGTGTTTTATTCCAAGTGTATCATCATCTCTTATCTAATTGATCATTAAATGTAGTATAAGTAAACAATTCAAATTTAAGACATAATATGGATTTAGTTTTGTTTTTTTTTGCAATAATCGAAATTTTCCTTTTTGTTTGTTTAAATATCCTCTCTCGTTTTAATTGTTTGGAAACATACTGAAATTGATTTATTAAATATATTGAATACTCATTTGTTATTTCTTATTAATTGAAAGAAGAAAACTGTTTGTCTAATTTTGTTTATTATATTAAACGAACTCTTTGAACAATAATTAATATTCGGAATTTAATTCAATCGATTATCTCTAACTAAGTTCCGATCAATGCTCTTGAAATAAGATATAATATTTTCAATGAAATATTTCGAAAAATATAACTAATTACTTTAAACCATTTATTCATTTGAATACTTTTATCGAGACTAATATTCATATATATATTTGTGTATATCAAATACGTTTATCATTCTTTGATAAATTCTATAAATAGATATATTTTGAAAAATAAATATTGTTCACAATTTCAATTTGAGTATTTATTATATAACTTTTCTATGTTATTTCTAATATAATTGTTTTGATATGATCCTATTGTCTATGTTAATAATATATTCTATTGATTATTCATAATATGATAAAAAATGTTTGAAATAATTCTAATCTAAGAAATCTCGAAATATTTTAAATAAATATATTATTTTTCTTCAAATAAAAATCTCAAGTAAAATAACTTGAAATTCTACATTATTAATATAAACACATAGAATATCTTAAGTTTTATTAATTTAACGAAAGTTATCGAAAATATTTTATTATTCTTTTGTAAATATTAATAAAATTCTTTTATAACATATGATTAAGACGCATAATTTTATTTGTTCATTTAATTCTCTCCATATAGAAAAAGTAAATATAATTTAATAATATTTTCTTCGTTGAGTAAAAGGAAATATTGGTCAATATATGTCTTGTAAGAGATTTAAGTTGATTCGTTAAAAATGTTTATAGGAAAATTCATTAATTAAATAAAGATCTTTTCTTTTAAATTCATTAATGATTTTTGTCATCTTTGATATTTGACGAATTCTTCAATAGTTTTATTATAAGAATTATCGAAAGTTTTCATAAAAATAATATATATATATATAGATTTAAAATCTCAATAAAAGGTTATGCGAGAAATAAGATAAAAAAGTGTTCAATAAGTTTTTGATTGTCTTTGTTTCGAAAAAAACTAATAATTTAATCGTATGATTATTATTTTTCAAATAAAATAATATAACAATATTAAATTATTTTTCATAAAATTTCTTTTATAAAAATATAATTGTTTAAAAGATATATTAGAATTTAATTTTATTTATTCGTTCGAATATTCTAATAAAGATTTTCAATATTAGAAAAATAATTTCTAAGAAATTTTTGATAGATTTGTTTTCATTTTCTTTAAAATAATAGGAATAATATTTAGTTGAATATCGATATAATTTATTTTATTTTTAAAATATTAAATAATTTTCTTAATATTTGAATAAAATTAATCAATTAAATATATTCTTTGTTTCTAGACAAGATACATCTCTAATGTTTTGTAACACATGTTAAATTTTATCTATCTGATTGTTTTGTTTGATAAATTAATTAATAATTCTTCAAAATCTGTACACGTATCTTAGATAATATTTCGTTTGAAATTCCTTGAAAATCTCCCAGATGAGCAAAGAACGGGTAAAAATACTATTGGTATGTTCTAGTCATAACGGGATGATAGTTCGTGTCGTTTTTCTTCTCTCAAAAACTCCTAGTTTATGACTAGTCTGAAATTCTCTGGCATCCTTAACGGACATTGTGACTATGTAGTTGTTAAGCATCAGTGTTTTTGTCATGTTTAATCATTTTAGAAAATCGAACGGGTTATGATGTTGTATTGTGTGATGGACGAATGTGGACTAGTCGAAGTATGCATATATAATTTAAAAGATTAGATTTCTTCAATGCACACAATATATAACTTATCTATCTAATTAGCCTATTGAACCATATCATTAAGGTATCACAACTTGTATATATTCATAGTCATTTATCAAATGCTCAAGGATACAATTTTGATTCGTTTTTCTCCAAGTTTAAGTATTAATAGAAGAATTTTCTTATAGATTACAAAATTAGTTGGATACGATTTTTTGATGTTAATTTTTGAACTTTTGATTTTTTTTTTGAGAAAATTTCTTCTGACTGATCAGGTCTCTTAAAATAGGATTTAAAAAAAATTCAAATTTTAAAAATGAATTTTGTTTTTTTCTTTTTATGATTTAAATTTATTTAATATTTCGATTTTTGCAATTTAAATCTTCGAATAAACTATAAAATTATTCAATAAAAATCTATTTTTGAATTTAAATTAAAATGAATACAAAACTCATTATTGAACACAATAAAATGATCTTTTACAAACTATTAATATAGAAGATATCTTCTTTTCTTACTTGTTTTTTTCTCGTTCATTTATAAGATAAAAATCATCGGTAATGATATTATCTAATAATATTAATTTAATTGAGGGTGAATAATCTTTCCAATTGTAATGTAATGTAATATATTATATTTGAGAATTAATCATAGAGAGAAAGATGCATTGTTCACACACCCTGAAGATCTAATAAGTTTCTAATGTCTATTGTCTATTAGTGAGGATAGAAGAAAAAAAAACACAGTTTATTCTCACTATTGTCGACATATACTGTAAATGTTTCGAGTTTTAATTTTAAAATTCTTCTACTTTGATTGAATAAATTAAAAGGATAATTGAAATGCTTTTAGAAAATAATAATTTATAACTAATGAACTTAAAATATTCGAACTATAAAACTCAATAAGAATAGTAGAAGGAATTGTTTATCAAACTTTGATGATAACACTATATTATGGTAAGTGAAAGATAGATAAATGAATTTATTGTTATTCGAATATTTGATCTATGTTTTAAAATCATTTCATTATTCGATCGGTGATTGTTATTAACAATTTACATAGATATTGAAAAAATATTCTGCTTGAGATTTTGTTCTTTTATCGTTTCGTCAATGACAAAGTTCAAAAGAAATTCGCTTGAAAATTTAATTGAATCAAACTAATTGTTCCAAACTTTTGTATTAATATGGATCAAAATTGATAATAGATTTTCATAAAAATAATAATTCTAATTTGTTCGCATGACGGTTCAGATTAGTGTTGACTACTCATTAACATGTTTAAGATGAGTAAAAGTGACTTGTCCGTCCATAGTTAGTTTTAAATCATCTAGTCAATGAGTGCGAGTGTTATTTTCATATTTCGACTAACTAAATTGATGTTAGTCTATTGTTGCGTCATATTATATCGTCAGTATACCCCATCAGATATTGATGATTATTGGAGATCGAATGTTCGAATCCATCTTTCCACTACTCCTCTGACTGGTTTCAACGTGTTTATCAGACAAAATAGACTAGACGGAACGGAATCCTCAGACATTTTCGACTAGTTCAGAGGTGATTGTAGGACACTTATCGTAAACATAATTAGTCTGGAAGGATAAACAAGACGTTTAAGATTGGTTATGATCGATATTAATGACATATTTGACTAGTCATCTCATTCGTTTCCAGTATTTGTTTTGCTCACTTTGGATATTTTGATTTCTTTTTTGTTATAAAGATGAGACTAGTCTAGATGTATATTAGTATCGATTTGTGTAAATGACGTTTTCGAGTTGGTTTAGCAATTTTTCTGATGTTGATATTAGTCGTAAGATAGTGTCATAAAGTTTGCGACTAGTCTTGATATGTCAATATGACGCGTATTATAAAATGAATTAAACATGACGACTAACATTGACGTTTCCGACTGATCATGATGGCTGACTTAGACGTTTGAGATTATTTATGACTATTGGCATGGACTAGAGATTTTGCTCGTCCTATTGACTTTTCTGGTCGCACTGATCTGTGAATTGTGTTAAATGATTTGTTTCTATTAAATTTGTATAAATTTTTCATATATTTTCATTATTTTGTTGATATTTTTGAAAATAGTCTATTAGATTGTTTTACAATTAATAACAAAATTCTTTTAAGAAATATTCCTTTTTTCTATTCTATATTAATTAATTCTATATGAATATTTTCTGTTTTTCAATATTTTATTTTATTTATTTATAATTAAAAATTCTTCTTAAAAATATAAGACTAATATATTCTTGATATCGCGTAAAATAATTTCTATTGTTTTATTATAAAAATCATTTAAATAGTTTATTTTCCATTGAAAAATAAAAAAAAAAATTCATTTAATTCTTTATCTTTTAATAAATTGTTAATATTTAAATAATTTGAAAGATTTTGTTCAATTAAATTTGTTTGATAAATTTATCTGAAGTTTGAGAAAAAACTAATAAGTGAAATGAAAATGTTTTGATTGATTTATTTTATTCAGGATTTAAATGTTAATTTATTTTCATAATATTAATTGAAAAAAAGGAAAATAAGAATTAAGTTTTAAAATCTATTCTTCATTATATTTATCATTAAATATTCTTTGAGTGAAAATATATTTTCAATTGAAAATATGTTTTTATTATTGTTTAAAAAATGTCATCGATGAAGTAATTCTAATATTCTATCTATTTAACAATCGATTCTCGATCAAATATTTTCTTTTCGGATTATCAATAAGTATATCTGTAGAGTTCGTCTTTGTGATGCAATAAGATGTTGATCTAAACGTTGTTTATTAACAATTCTATTAAATGTATTTATAATTTGTTGCAATTTCAATAGCTTAGAATTTTTAATTCCCTGTTGTTAATTGATTAACATATATATTTTCAATTTATATTTGTAATTGTTGATATAAACTATTTTATATTCTATTTCAGAATTCATTATATTGACTTAATATATATTGTCCTAATAATGTTATTCGCGAATACTCTCATTTGTTCTCTATCAAATTTTTTTCGAAATTAATCGTTGATTTTCTCTATTGATAGTTTTAGTAAAATTTTGTTTTAGCATCATGTTCAATATGAGAAAGTACATAGACTTGACTAGATAGCTAATCTTCTAATTTAGTCATTTATTTCTGAGAATTCATTTAAATTTGGAGATAACCAATGTTGATAAGACAATTTTTCAATGATTATTAAATTTTCCATCACCACAAAAAATTGTTAAGTTACTTGAAAAATCTGTTGACAATGAAAAGCATGAATATTCTGCATAGTTTATTGATTTGTTATATTTTTGACTTTTTATCATCAGTGCTCTCTCTCTATGTGCATGTCTATCATCATATTTATCTTTATCTTCATTATCGTCAAACGAATGTATCGTATAATTGTTACAAAATCGATTCTCATCTCAATCTTTTCTATCCGATAGATGACGAAGATGAAGATGAAGACGATCCCCTTTTATTGGCTGTATACCTCGACTGAGGAGATCCAATGTTGCCTATAGTTGCATAGTCAAGGTCATCTCTTCCATATTTTCCAGTGTGACCTGGTTGTCCTGGTGTTACCTTGGTCGTTACCTATGTCTCCTGGAAAATTTTTATATAGAACTGGTAGGGAAATATGATTTAAAAAAGCAATCGTTAACTAATCCTTGATTACCTCCTTCCCCACAAAATCCTCCCGAACTATCAGGCATACCATCGGTACCCTTGCGACGACTGCGAGTTGCCCAGTCAGACCATAGTCTGTGGTTGTTGCTCACTTTTATTTGTACAACTTCTTTATCACCATCGTTTTCCATCTAAATGAAATGCTAGTCATTGTTGTCGTGATCCTCCTTTTTCACCACAATGTGACACATGGATCTTTGGTAATTGATTTTCAACTATAGAAATATGTCCTGCACATATTCCAGTTTTATCATCAAATCTATCTTCTCCATTGTCTCCGTAACAATGTCGGCTATTTGCTTAATTATTTTTGTAATCATTTTTTGTATTTTCTCCATTAGTAATTAATATTAGTTTATCTTTTTTTTTTTTAATTAATTTTTGATATAGATCAACTAAAACAAAATATCCTTGAGAATAATCTTAACTAGATAAATCGGTATGAATATGAATTTTATATTTGATTATTATGATTCAAAGAATCTGTATATTGATATTTAAGATGTTTTCAAAAATTGAGTAAGTAATTGTCCGAAGATTGTTTTAATTTGATACAATTGAATATTGTTGATAAATTTGTATTTGATAATAATTAATGTAAGTATATAATATAAAATTTCGTTTGTTATTTAAAATAATATGTTAAGTGTATGGTTATCTCTTTTTTTAAAAAATGTATTATTAGTGAAGCGCACATTGATTAAATTTTCTATTTAGATTCTATTACTGTTTACTAAATGTCTATAATAATAATAATAATTTGTTATGATAATGAAGTTTAGTTAAATTGATTTAATATTTGCTTGAAAGAATTTCTTATGATATTATTCTGAATAGCATCATAATTCGATAAATAAATAATATAAATATAATGTTTTTGTGAATATATATGATTAAACTTGTTATATAAATCATTATTGTATGAATAATAGATAAATTGTTTTATTAATGTGTAGTATATTTTTCATGATTATATATTAGAATAAATACTATTCATACTGTTAAACAATATTAATTAATTTGATGCTATTCAAATTTCGATCTTGTTTAAGATAATTAAAAATTTCATTTATTCATTTGTTATACTAGAGAGAAAAAAAAAGAAGTTGATCTTCTTCTGTCAAATAAATGATTGTATTTGTTAATTAAATGTTATAGTCGAAATAATAAAGTAAATAATGGTAAAAGTTTTTCGATTGTTAGAAAATCTGTTAAAGATGTTATTTAAATGAATAATGTTTGCTTTCTAAGTATAGAAGCATCACTATGGTTAGTATATTTAGAGTTGTAATTGAATATATTGAATTATATTTGATGGTATGAAATCTTTTAAAAAGTTCGATAAGATTTTTAAACATAGAAAATATTCTTATTATATGTAGATGATTATTTTATCAATTGAATTTTTTTTACAGTTTCACTTGCTCAATTTATTCCTTATTATTTGAATATATTTAATAGATTAATCCCAAATATAATTAAGTAAAATTTGGTGTCATTTTCTTTTGAAAATATTCAATAGAAATAAAATTTTTATGTTGAAATTCTGTTAAATGTTTTAATATAAATATAATTATCAATTTGAGTGATTAGAGTATTTCGTAGATAAATTCTAATGTAATCAATAGTTCGTTCATCTTTTTCTTGGATATATATTTTTAAAATAGAAAAAATCTATCTTTTTTAATTTGTTTAGAATTGTTATTATAAAAATTAATTTTAATATATTCATCTGTTATTGATACTCTCAAAAAAAATTCATCGAAACAAATTTAAATCTAATTAAAACTTTGATTTATTATATAAAATAATATTTTAATTAACAAAAACGTTTTTCATAAGTAGAATATCTAATATAAATATATGTTAAAAATTAATGTTCAATATCATAATATATTTCATTCTGTCAATAAATCGAGTTATGTTATGTTTATTCAACAAATTTTCTCGTATAGAAGAAAAACGTTTTTTGTTACGATTGAATTGAATTTGTATGTTTTAAAATATTTTGTTTTGTATAATAAATAATTGTTAAATGACAAATTCTAATTCGTTTTATTTAACGAAATTAGTTGATCATAGATAATTTTCGAGAAATATAATATAGATAAAATTCAATGAACATTGTAAATCTTTAATTTGATCAAATATAGAAAAGCGAATATGAGAAAATAATTCCATTTGTATTTTTTAACATGAAACTAATCAATAATTTGTTTACTAACGTTTGTTGAAATAGTTCATGAGCACCTATACAATTAATAATCTTTTACTAATATTTAAAATGAATAAAGAATTTTTGTTCATTTACTTTTTAAAATAAATTTATCATTTTTAAGATTTTTTTTAAAGATTTAGAAAAATCTCTTTATCTCCTAACATATATAAAATAATTGATTGAAAAAAATATTTTTTATTTTATTATGAATAAATATATTTTGAAAAATTAAATTTTTTGAGAAATTCGATTTAATTTTAAAATTTTTCGAACTATTTTCATAAATTGAACAATGTCTCCTTTACCCAAATGATTTTACTCTTGATTAGGATTCTAAATAAATAAAATCGATTGTATTATGATATTTCCATTGATTTATTCAATATGTTTACTTATAATCTGAATATATATAATGTATTTTAAGAATAAAATATTTAATATTATCTTATTTTAGATAATAATAAATGATTATTTGATTTAATTTATCTTAAAATACTTATCTTTATTTGTATATGTTAATATGTTTTATACAAAAATTGATGTTGATCTAGATATAATCAATAATCTAAATTACATTCAATTATTGTTTAGAAACGTTTGAATATAACGGAGGATAAATAGTGTATACATATAATTTTCTTAATTAATAATCTATTTATATATAATTAGACACTAAACTGTGTTGATTAATATTTAGAATAATTTAATATTGTTAATGTACAATCTAAATGTTATTTGTTTGTCTTTAACAATAAATTTAATATTGATGATTATTTCTAGTTTGAATATAGTATACGACGAACTGGATTTTTAAGAATTTAAGATAAATTTTTTTATTAAATATTTGATAGAATATTAGAGATCAAAAATTGAATTTGAAGAAATAATTTTCATCTTTTTTTTTCTAATAATAATATTAATTCTATCATTTATTTATTGTTCGTTAGGAAATTGTTGAATAGATTTTTGTAAAGTTTGTTTTAATTTGAGAATATATTATTTGTAACTAAATTTTATTTCTAATTTCCATAATGAAATATCATAATAAAATTTGTCAAATTTTTCTTTAATAGACTCTAAGATGATTTGTTCATGTCTTAACAATTTTCATATATTTATTCTGATAAAATAAAATCTTTTCTCTTTTATTTTAGCTGAGTTAAATTTATTCTTTAATATTAAATTCATTATTTTGTTGAGACATATATATTCTATAGAATAATATCTAATATTTTATTTTTTTCAAATAACTTAAATAAAAACTAAAATGAAAATCTCACCTTGATTCTTATTAGAATTTTGTTAACAATATAAATTAAGTTAAATATGAAATTCAATTCTATTACATACCGTTTAAATTTCTCATTATATAATGAAAGTTTATCAATTATTTAAGATAAATGATGTTAGAAAAATCTTGTTAAATTTGTAGCTGAATGGAAAGAAGAAAAAACGGAAATTTTTGTTTCGAAAATACTATTTAAGCGAGGAATATTAAAATCCATATAGACTTTTTGATAATGCTTTACAAAAATCTTATTTTATCAAATAATGAAAATTAAGAAAAACCTAAGAGAATATTTTTCAAATTTAAATTGATTTATTCGATAAACCATCTTTCGCAGATCTTCCTTTTTTATTAAATGAAATAAATAAAAATTCTCTTCTAATGTTCACAATTTGAAATTCGAAATTGATCTTTTATATAAATAAGATGATAGTTATACAAAGTTAATTAAATATATTAAAATAAATAATAATAATTCGATTTATTATATTTATTTAACAGATTTTTAAATTTATCTTAAAATATTATTATTATGATCTGTGATAATGAAAATAAAAATCGTTAGATATATATATATAATAAAAATGTTTTTTAATAATATTAGAAATTAATTTACAACAAAATAAAAATTATCTCAATTGAAGAAAAGTACTTTATACAAATTCATTAGTATAGGTGATTTAATTTAAAAACTAATACGTTTTACTAATATAAAAAACAATATTCGATTTCTTCTCAATATTGAACATTCCTTTTTTTTTCGATTATCATATTGAATTTTTACAATATTTCTTGAGTAATTATTTTAAAGAGTTAAATTATGATGAAAATTTAAATTAATTTTATTAGAAAAATTGATGATGAAAAATCTCACTTTTTATTCCGATTGCTATGAAAATTTCTTAGAACATTTCGATACAAAATGCAATCGAAATTGAATGTAAATAATGAGAATAGTTATATATTTTAGTAAAATGTTATGGACAAAATGTGTTATCATAATACATTAAATAATAATGAATTACAGATGATCATATTTTATACGATAATACCTACGAATATATCTGAGAAAATTTTCAATATAAAATAAATATTAATGTGGAAATAAGATTGATTGAGATAATATTATTCTTATTATTTTACCATACTATCATAGTTAAACTTTAGAATGGATATATTAGAAAATTTTTCTTAGATTTTAGTAATACTACAATTAATAAGTTAAAAGAAAATGAGACATGGATTTGTATGATAATGAAAAAGTTATAAGAAATTCTATGAAAAAATTAGTTGCAATTCTATACAAACATTCTTTATGAAAGATACTTTTACAATTTAAATTAAACGATGAACATATTTTAATTGATCAGAAAATGAATAAATATATTATTTCTATACTAATGAAATGTTTCTTTAAAGAATTTAAAATCATGGAGAAATATTTACATTAAGAAATGATCTGACTATTATTTCGAAATACCTATTTATCAAGATAGTTCGACAAAAAGAAACTAGCAGATGAATTATTAATTTAAATTCTAGAAAAAAATCTAATCATCACATTTTTTTATTTTTACAAATCGATCAAAATATAGATATAATCAATATTCCAAACATTTAAAATCATTGATAAATTATTATAGAAAAAAAATTTATTTAAAACTATTAATTTTAATTATCAAAATAAAATAAAATATATATTTAAAAAATACTTAGTTACTTTTTACAAATTTTAATAAAGAAAAATTTTCATATTTGACCACATATTAGAGAATCACAATTAAAATATATTTAATAATTTATTCAAGAAAAACAAAATATCACAGAAATTATTCACAATTTTCTTTATTTCAATAATCAATTCTTAAAATTATCAAAGATTTTTCAACATAAATTTTCATCAGATATACTTACATTCAGATATTTTATCAAAAATCTTCAACAATCATATTTTCAATAACAAATATTTTTAAATTAATCCTTGGAAATAGAAGAGATTTGTCAGTTGAATGAAGAAACTGAGATAAACCATTCTAATCTAATAAGAAAATATAATGCGAATAGTCATGAAAATTGTGCTTTGGAAGAGCAGATTTTCCAAGAGAATAAAATTTATGTTTATAATTCTATTATAATCACATATAGATATTAATCAACAAACTGATCATACTAAAACAACTGATCTACATTGACCAGTACAACACCTGTTATTTAATATCTTTCAGAACAAACCTCCTATTTTACAAATAATCCATTAAATCTAATAATAGATTTATTAACACATTCAAATATAATTAACCATCCTACTGTTATAGAAATGATTGAATTATAAGAGAAGAATTAATAATAGAAATAGAAACAATCATTTTATTATTTTAAAAAATAAAATAAAATAGAATTATTTATCAATATTTAATAGAAGATTCTATAAATAGATTTAAACATATTATAATAAATAATGATTCTTATCAAACATTTTCGAATAAATTAGAAAAAATTCATTTTCATTTTTTATATTATAGAAAATTAAAATAAATAACAATTAATCGAGCTTTAAAAGAATTTCAAGAAAAATAAATCAATTTTCACTAAATACCGAAAAAATGACAGAAGCAGATTTTTAAAAATATGAAGAAAAACTTCGAAAAATATTTAAATAACAGATTATTAAAGAAAACGTTCAAATTAAGAATATTGTTTAAAATATGAAGAAAACAAAAGGTAGTCAATCAGAGGTTATTAGAGAAAATATTCCACATATCATTGCCAGTTTATCAGTTATATTTTCTTTAACAGTTTATGATCTTATTGAAAAACATCAAAGTCAATTTCATTCTATTCAAATTCTTTGGAGTATTAATATATTATTAAATTTGTGATCGAAATAGGAATTCTATTCCTTCTAATCGTCTTGATGAAATTTAAACTGGACAAGGAAAATCTTGAACATTAGCTTTATTAGGAGAATAATTTTAATTTACTTGATTATAAATTTACATTTGATTATTTATACTGATTATTTATCTAAAATATATGAAAATAATTTTAACATAAATCTTCAACCTTTTTATTTTCACAAATGTTAAATCACAGGACATTTGAAAAATTATCTATTGAGAAATTCTCAAATATAGATAGTGGCAAAGATTTAAGAAATGTAGTTTCAACAATTATATCAGAACAGAATTTATCATCATCTGTATTTATTAATAGAGAGAGAGAGAGACAGAGGAAGAAAAATGTATTTTCTTGATTGATGAAATCAATGGATTTTTTTCACATTATTTTGGTGAAATGTAATTATCCAATAGCTACTATTTATTTGGATAGATTTGTATACCTTGTGGAAAAAGAATTTCTTTTTTTCTGAAATAGCAAAAATATTTAATGGAATATTTAGCGGTGTTAATGGAAGTTTAAAAGATTTATCTTAAGAAGAAAACAAAACTATTAAAAAAATCTTATTATTCATTATTTATTTGATCAAACAAAATGAATCTTTTATGAAAATACGAATGTTTTATTATTGAAGATAACAAAAAAATATTGATTTTATATTATTGTTACTAATACTCGAAAAAAAAAGAACTTGATGAAGAAGAAACGATCGATTTTAATAGTTTTTCTGATAAATGAAATAATACTTAAAGAATTTTCGAAATCTTATTCAAAAGATTTGGGTATTGACATATTTTTAATTAACTCTCCAGTTTAAATTTATGATGAAAATAACGAGAGAATTTCGACGTGAAATTGTTGATTTTCAATTAGAAACAAAAAGTTAATGAAAAAGGTGGTATATACATATAATTGAAAAATTTTTTTGGTAAAGATATTAAACAAGAAATTGATATAAAAGGAAGAAGAATAGATAGAAAAGATGATAAAGAAAATGATGAATTTATTTTATATTTTGAACATCTTATAAATCCTGAAAGTAAAGGAGGATAAACAAATCGAATATATGAAAATATCGAACTTATTGATGAGTTAGATAAAAAGAGAAAATAAATATAGTAGAAATTTATTCTCGATAAATAACATTCGAATAAATTGAAAAAAATAAAGAAATTCATAAATCTACATTAGATTTATTTCAAAAATGAATTACTACTCGATGTGATGATAGGTAATCGAAAGAGTCTTATGGAAGAAATTTGACAGTTTGAAAAACTAAATTAAGCAATTCTTACATTCATTTTCAAACAAATAAAATCCTTCGAAAATAATCTCATCAATATACTATAGTTTTATTCATTATAACTGAATTTTTTTTCCTATACATATTCAATTCATTTTATGTTCTATTATTATAAACAAGAACTAGTAGTATATTTCAGAATGGAATAATTACATATTTATATATTGTTTATCAATCAAGAATTGTAAACATCTTTATCTTAAACTAATTGATCAAAATGATAAATCAATGACTTTATGTATTTATGGATGAAGTTAATGGAAATTTGTTCCAACAAATGAACATCTAGTCATTTATATAATATAGTACAAAATCAAACATATCGCGAGTTTTGACTGAACATTCAGAAAAATTTTTAAGATTATGTACTAACATCTAAAGAAAATAAAAACTAAACTGTTAAAATCAAAATTAGAAAATGTTTTATTGAACTCTTTTGGCATTGATATTTGTTGACTTTAAATAAACTGATATCATAATCAATGAATGGATAATTATAATATGTTAAATTATTTTTCAATCCAAATGATTAAGATATAAGATGAATCAGTTGACAGTGCATCATTTATTGTTCAAAATAAATAAAACGAATTCAAAGATTTATAATACTATACTCATCTATTCAACAACAAACATTATATTATATCGATTTTTATGTAAGTGAAGTTGACAGACGATTCAAGTTTTTGAAAATAGGATTCGTTCCAGTTGGTGTGTCAGGTAGAACCCATCGATCTCTATCGATACGAAAATGTTCCTTCTCAATGAACATGACATTATGTCCTGCACTTATCAAAAAGTCTTTTTATTTTTCCATGGGAACAAACTTACAAAAACTGTATTTTCGAAAAATATTCGATATCTCGCTTCAAAATTTAAAAATAACCAGAGATTTCGATGCATCTTGACTTGTTCTATCGATTGGTATGATCATTTGCATTATTCACATCATAGTTTCAATGAAATAGCTTATAAAATCTTGAAAATTCATCATTCATCATGTATATAATATATCAATTCGTTCTACAATTTGTGCCGTTCATAAAACTGATCTCATTCGATTCAAAATGAAAAACCCTATCAAATGGTATATAAGTTAATATATTGGAATCGATAAACCGTATTTAATAACTCGAAATATGTTTTGACACAGATGGTAACATCATCTACTCGATATTCAATGTAAACTTTAAAGATTTATCAAATCTTAGGTAATTTGATTATAGGAAATGAAATCTCTCGTTATCTTTCATTAATAATTATGAAAAAAGTATATTAAACCTTACATAAGACATGTAGATGAAAAGCCTTGATGCTTACGACAAACCCAAATTTCCATCGAAACGTACATATTGACTCTTAGACATGTATCAATATTTCTATGGATATTATTTTAAACGTTTCTCATTTAGTTGTTCAAAATCGAATGTAATTTATTTAAATCTATATTATCTTTTCATTTATAGCGTTCAAGAAACTCCGCAGATATCTTTATTATTAAGAACTTTGTTTGTGCATTTATGTCAGAATATGTGCCAAAGCTGTTGATCATATTATTCAATAGATGTCATATATTTTTATCGAATAAGAGATATTTCAGTGCTACCTTTTGTTATCTTTTAAGACAATATCAGAAAAAGTGAACAGGTATGCGTATATTAGAAAATTTACCTGATCAAATTCATCTGAGAATATGTGTCATCAGAGATACGTATGTCATTCAATATATCTCGTTGAGATCTAGCGAAAAAGGTATCACTGAATATACTCTTTATGATTTTTTCGAATACGAACTTTTAATAACTCCATATGTGTGTTGATTGTCAGATATTTACCATCTAGATTAACGCTAGAATATGTGCCAATAATGATAGACGTATGAATCGACTGTTATGGTGGTTTAGTTCTATCAATTGAAGTATAATGAAGTATTGTTCGTACAGATTTTGAATCTTGATACGCCAAAAAAGTAACTCCTATATTGTTGTCAGCAATTCCATTCACCTATTCATCATCACACATATGCCAAAGTTCAAAGACACATCATTGGATAGATCAGCATTAGATCTATGGAATGATATGTAATTCACTGTTATATAGGTTCTTTTTTGAAACATAGCATGACAAAAGGCAACATATGCCATTTTCAATCAGTTATTCATCTTCCTCATTTATGTTCAATTCTATGCCATCGTTATGTAAGGAAAGTTGGCGACAGATTCGCCTTTTTCTCAGAACGATTCATCCCATTGTTCGTGACAAATCTAGATCATGGTGTGCCAGATACAGCTTGACGAGCTCTATTCAATGACACCTTCAAAACAATGTCCAAATCATATCATAAACGAAAAAAAAAATAATAACATTTATTTTTATCATAGGCAAAAAATAATGCATTCAGCATTTTCTAAATATATTCATTTCACAATTTATGCCACATTCGAAAATGACACCAATCGACGCAGTTCGATATGCTCTTTCCAATGATATATATAAAGAAAGATTCCAACAATCGAAAAATGCCTTTTTTCAATTTCAAAAGCATAAAAAGTCTCATAAAAGTCGATAATTTCTAGAAGAAATCGATATGTAAAATGTGCCATGATGGGGAAGGTGTTAACATATTTATTTATCCAATCACATGTGTCAATTTTTTAAACATGTCTCATTCGACAGATCTCATCGAGAATCTATCTATTCATGTATGAACAAAACTGAATAGTGAACATGGTAAATGAATGACTTCACAGTAATTCTCTCCAATGGTGATGATTATCCAAGTTTATCAACATAATTATTCGCTTCACCACACGTGCCAACCTCGAAACATATCTCAGTCAATAGGTCTCATTGAGATGCATCTATTTATGAATGAACAAAATTCAATGCGAGTCTTTTTTCCAGGAGAAAATTTACGAAAATTTTCCTTCTACTAATAGTTATACAACTTACTCAATATGCATATTCATTCTAGTACGTGTGCCAATACTGAAACATCTCCCATTCGATAGATCCTGTTCAGATGGAAATGAAGACGTATGGATTATTATTATCAATTTTCTATTGTATGAATGTCGAAATAATCTCGAATTGCTCATTGCATATGACATCGAACATGACTATCGATTGTAATACATGTGCCAATATTGAATTATCTCACCTTCAATAGATTTGATCAAGTTGTATTTATGAATGTGTCATATGAGATGGTAAACGGATTTAGAAGCAAAATATTCTTGAAGAGCCTAAATGATCATGTGCATATAAAGTAAATTGTCAATGAGTATATAGAACTCAATAAGCTCTACCAAATGAGATAGGTCGGATATATGGCGCATATTTCTACATCAATTCGAAGGTGAATATTCGATAGCAAACATATCTGTTGTGTTTGTCGTACTATCATTCGAACAATTAAACAACTAATAACAAATTATATCTCATTCGATGAAGAATCAAAGCATATAGTGAATAGTATTTAGGGAAAGGATGGCACATATCTTCTCGGTATTGTGTAAGACAAAATTATCAAAAAAGATTAGATCTACTGGATTTCCACATGATGTTTCAAAAAGACAAAACAAATATGACCAAATTATATATAATTCGATTCAGCTCAATGTAATCTACTGAATGATGTGCATATATCATTTGGCACTTATTTTAAAATCAATCCGAAAGACGAATTCTTGACATGAAACATACTTGCTGAGTTCTTAGGTTACTATAGTGGAAAGGAGAACACATAGAATATTAAATGAGATATCATTTAATTGGAGATAGTGAGATCTTTTGAATAGTGTAGTTTTCAATCTTGGTACGCGTGAGAAAATGAATATCCAAGGAAAATTCTCAATCACATTCAATCCTATCGAGTTTTTGAGATACTGTGTGGTTCAATATATTAGACAGATAACATTTCATAATGTCTCAATCGATAGAACTGAATAAAGGCTATCGAGTGCTGTATGTATCAACAATGGCACATATATGAACATGAATCGAAAATTGACATACTTCAATAAAAACAATATGTGTTGAGTTTTGAGATATTATGGATCAAACATACATCATTTCATAGAACTAACTGAGATATATCGAATAGTGCACATTTAAACATTGGCACGCATGTGAAAGTGAATGTGAGTAAATATGTCCCGATAACAAATGTACTTACTGAGTTTTCATACACTATTGGCCAAAGGATGATATATATATATAGTAGGCATTATCATATCTTATTTAATACAACTAAATGAGAACTATCGATTGGTATATGTTTCAACCTTGACACATATGTATAAATGAACCTGCAGTTGTATCATTTGAGATAATAAGTGCACCTGAAGATTTCTTAAGGTGAGAAGTTCTAGAATAAAATTCATATATACAGACAATATGTTAATCGATAGAACCAAGTGAAATTTCATGAATGGTAAATACCTCAACCTTCGCATATGTATAAAAGTGGACTTATAAAATAAGAATCAATGCTTGTTACCTATTTGATCTATGAAAGGTTTTATATATTCTTATAATAATAATTAATTATTGGTTAACCAATTTTTATCTATGATATAATAGATTTTCGAAGTTTCTATCAAATATATCTATCTCTATCTGTTGAATATTGAGTAGATGGTATTACTATATATTTAAATCATTCTCAAAAGCTTCTACGTTCAGTTTATTTATTTATCGATATTGAATAATACATCATTCGATAGTATTTTTCATTCTGAATCGAATGAAATCAGTTTTATGAACGGCACAAATCGTCGAACGAATTTATACGTTATATACATGATGAATGATGAATTTTCAAGATTTTATAAGCTATTTCATTGAAACTATTGATGTGAATAATGCAAATGATCATACCAATCGATAGAACAAGTCGAGATGCATCGAAATCTCTGGTTGTTTTTAAATTCTGAAGTGAGGGATCGAATATTTTTCGAAAATACAGTTTTTGTAAGTTTGTTCCCATAGGAAAATAATAAGACTTTTTGATAAGTGCGGGACATAATGTCATGTTCATTGAGAAGGAACATTTTCTAATCGGTAGAGATCGATGAGTTCTACCTGACACACCAACTGGAACGAATCCTATTTTCAAAAAGTTGAATCAGGTGCCAACTTCACTTCGATATGTCTATAGTAAATGATTTGAAAAAAATTTTTTTGAAATGCTTCACCACTTTTATCACCTAATAATCGAACTCCATCACGATGTATAGTCATGCTTATTTATTAATATTATGTGCAGCACAAACATTAGTTAATAAAATTCATTCTGAATAAATTTATTGTTAGTTTATCAAAGAGTAATGAATAAATGAATTTCTTATCATTTAAAATTCCCAATTCCATGTTATATAATTAGATTTTTAATAAAATTCTTAAATAGATGAAATAAATATAATAAAATCCTTTACGATTATGATATTCATTTTTCTATAATAGTCTGTTAAATCATTTTTTACGACTAGGTATTATATCTGCTAAAAATTCTATTTAAAATATATGATGGCGGTAGTTGCTGAAGATTGTGTTTGATGATGATGATCATATACGATTGGCGAATATATTTGTCCATTCTTGATAATTTATTTGTTAAATATAAATATAAGTAAATATCCAATTTAAAATAGTTAATAATAATCAAAGATAATGCACGCACATTTTGCCCAACCTCTTCAGGTATGTTTTATAGTTATTTATATATAATAGAATTTTTTTTTTTAATAAAACTTTAGGCCGCTGTAGCAGCAGCGATGGCTTTATCAAATACATCATCAGCATCTTCAACACCTGAAAGTCATATATTAACACCTATTCATCACAGTGCAACAAAAAGTGAATGGATAGAAGCAATTGAACAACAACATTTAGAAAGATCAACATTAAATCGTTTGATAATTAATTATCTTATTACTGGTTAAATTAAATTTTAATTTAAAATAAAAAGAAAAAGAAAAAAAAAAAAATTTTTTTTTTTCTTTAGAAGGATTTAAAGAAGCAGCTGAAAAATTTGGTGAAGAAGCTGGTATGTCATTAAATAATATTGATTTAACATCAGTTGATGAACGTTTAAAAATTCGTGAATCTATTGAAAATGGAAATATTCAACATGCTATAGATTTAATTAATAAAAAAGCACCAGAATTACTTGATCAAAATAGAGAATTAACATTTCATTTAAAAGTAATTTTAAATATATATTATATAACATAAGAATTTCTATTGTTTAGCAACAACATTTAATTGAATTAATTCGTTTAAATTTAATTGATGAAGCATTAACATATGCACAAATTCATTTAGCGGAATTTGCTGAAGATGAAATAAAAATGCGTCAAGAATTAGAAAAAACTATGGCATTATTAGTTTTTGATAAACCATTAGAATCTCCATATGGTTATTTAATGCAAATATGTCATCGACAACAAGTTGCAAATGAAATAAATAATGCATTACTTATTTATCAAAATGAACAATCAGAATCGGATTTATCAATACTTGTTAGAATGGTTACATATATGCAAGATAAATTAGATAGGAAATCTTTACGTTATCCAAAATTAATTGATATACCAACGGGAAAATTAGAAGATCCATAACAATTCGTTTTTTTTTTTTATGTATATGTTCTTTTTTATGATTGTTTCAAAGAAACATTACACCGAAAAATAAAAAAAAAAAATCTTAAGATTAACATAATTTATTTTCAATTTGATTAAGGACATGATTCACTAACTGTAAGCATCTCAAGAATAAAGAAGCTTTTTCGTAAGATTGTGCCAGAAATTGAAGTATATAATAGAAAATTTTTGTTACCCAAAGTTGAAAAATGACTTTTTTTATTGTTTTGAGCGTGCACAATCAAATGAAGGTAATAGATTGTGATTATATTATTCATTTATCACATTACAATAGATTATTATTTTATATGAATTGTTGACTGATTCTTAGTATTTCTCAGATTTGATGGTTGTCCATTTCATCATAGAATAGACTTAGTTATTTGTTGAATAACTCGATAACACTGATAGCTACAGAATTCGAATTTTCATTATTAGAAAGTGAATGGCTGAGGACATCAATCTATCTAAATATGAAAGTACTTGAGCAGTTTTTCAGAGAGTTTTTTGAAAAACAATTGTGTGTTTTCTGTGATTAGATGTATGCTCAACTTAATTTGAAAATTCAATATCTTAGAATATAGTATCTGTTTTGCCTAAAATTTTCAGAAGATTTTGTGAACCGTTAAACCCATTTATGGACAAAATTTTAGATTGAAATTAATAAATATCTAGGAAAGGGGCATAATTTTCTAAAAAAAAAGGTCAAAGGAGTCTAACAATTTCAAGACTTGTAGAATAAATGTTGGACTACGATATACACACTTGAAATTGAAAATATGCCGAATCAAAGGAATTGACCAGCAATTTTCAAGAAGTCTCTAAAAAAAACTTTACAAGTATTTTAGTGCCGAGACAAAAACTATGCCTCCAATCATTCTTTTTTTCATATTGAACATTTAGATTCAATAGTTATCAGCGTTGTGTAGGCATTCAATAAACATCGAGTACATTTTATTCTGAAATGAGTAATAGCTCATTTAACTCATTCGAAATCTCTTTAATCAAATACTCGGATTCGGATCGGGTCGATTTGACTAAGACGGAACCTATCGGAATTCGTAGAAGAATTGATGATGAAAATCTCACATGAATCCTGGTATTGCGAAATTCGATCGAAAACCATTGTCAGCAACCAATAAGAAACTGAACGCTTTGGAGTTGGTATATATATTATTTCGAGTGTATTTATACAATCGGGTACTATAGAGCTTCGCGTATCATGAAATTGATTCTCTCTCATGCCGTACCACAGAAGATCATGTCTCATCTAGCAATACTCTGCAATATCCAATTCTTGAGATATACTCGAAGCATTATATATACCATGTCTGTCTCCGAAGGATGGATCACGCAAGCTGACTAATGCTGAATTTTTTTTAAAATACCAACAATTCTTTTTTGAATAACTTTTCAACAATTCAAGCTATAGAGTTCAGATTTTCACCGTTAGAAAGAGCAAAGCGGGGGACGTCGATTTGTATCAAATCCATTGAGTTCAAATCTTTTTTATATAGCTATTTAGAGTCAGATATCTTTTTTGTTGTTAATTAAGATCATATCATTGAGAAATCTTCATGAGATAGTATAGATTCTTAGTGAGACTCTTGCCTTGTATGGGAGGTATGACAACTACGAGGCAGAGGGAATCATCAAGAAGTCTCAATGAGACATCATGGAGCCTCAATGGGACTTCTGTTCCCTATCGGAAGTATCATTACCACTTATTAGGGTAGATCGTTGAAACGTCTTAATGAGATCTTATGTAGTCTCAAGGAAACTTTTCTTCTCCACTGGATTCATGATTCATATGGATTAGACTGAATCATTCAGAAGGATTAGGAGGCTTTTGACTATGAAAAAGACATTTTTGAGTACTGTATCTGATTGTAAAGCATTTTTCAGATTCATTATTATAATGTATTGATTCTTTCTTCAGACGGTCTTTGTCATTGTGGGGAATTCATTACTTTGAGAAAGTCTTTTAAATGTTGATGCGGGGAAAACGATATCTTTTCCGGTTTTATTTCGAACTTCACGAGATAATTTTGCTGTAATTTCGAAGGGAACCGGGTTGTTTTACGAACGTTTCCTGTGGGTTTCTTGTTTTTTTACGACAGGATGCGCTGTCGATTCGTTTGTTTTCTAGCTTGTGGAAATGTTTGGAATATACCGTTTCCAATACGATTGCTTTCCGTTTCGGAATACTGCTTCTCTGATCCGTGTTTTTTCTGGTCGATTGCTTCGGGAGAAACGCCGTTTCCTGACTGTATCCGGACACCGAAATCTTCGATATGGATGTCCTAGTGAACTCCTTTTCAACGACTTGGGCCATACTTTAATGATATCCTAACAGCCTTACAGAAATGGCACTGAAATCAAGTGTCTGGAGATATCTGTGCTATCCTACCGTTCTCTTTTGAAAGACTCTAAGGCTTCATCACGAGCATCAGATGCTTTTTTCAAACACCTCAGTAAATGTCCTGTGAAGCCAACAAACCACTATTCAATAAGCTGCAACGGTTACGAATATCAACCTATGCATGTTACTCGGCAAATAGCATTATTTCCTGAATTCAAATGGCAAAAATGACAGTCTAATAAGAGCAAGAAGAAAAAAAGCGAGGCAGTAAAGTGAAATCGCAAATGATAGCAATTTAGTAACTCGAAACGCTAGGAAATAGCAATTCATCATAATAGAAATCACCAAGCAACTCGTCTATCAATATGAAACAGAGTGGTGCTCTCTGAAATCTCATTCCACTAACTAAGATTTACTCAATGTCATACTAAAGAAATGTCGCTAAAACACAAACATTTCCTAGCATCTTTGTCTTACACCCTGACTTAGACAAGTCACTAAGAAACGCAAGCAAAAATAATTCCTGAACTCGCTGTCACATAACCAAAACTATCTTTAGCCACCGAACCAATACAACGAAACACATAGACATTTATTCGGTGAAGCACTTCATCATAGTCGAAGAAAAGTCACTTACTGAGCATTCATGAGTAAGACTAGAGCAGAGGGCGGAAGATCTCTAACCAAACCCTCTGTATGGGATCTGACGACCTCAGCACTCTACCCTCACGCGCAGAAACCCGACCTAGCTCATTCGAATGACATAGAATGGCTCACAACACCTCATGATATCTCAAAATTCTTTATTGTCCCTCTCAAAAGGACACTCTCAAAGACCTTCGATAATTTTTCACAAGAACCAACTTTTAACCGATCAAAACGGTACCGAATCAGAAACGGATCGATTTTAGGGTGTTGCTTTTCGTTCAGGATATGCTTGGTTATTTCAAGCGAGAAGCATTCAATTGTTCGCGTAGATTCGTGCTTTTCAACGATTCTCAATCACCACCCCATCAGCAACAATATTTTTTGTCAATACGATACTGTACACAGTAATCATTCAAAACATGTTCCGTCCATTCGATATCAGCCTTATCTTCTTCTCTAGTAGTGGAGTAAGAAAAGCCTATGTTGTTCGGAGCGCATTGTAGACCGCCCTTAGAAACCTCAAATTCACCCTAACACTACTATATTTCATCCGGACAATAGTGGGAATAAACTCAACCCAAAAATCTACCCACCCCCCTGATTATAGTCGTATCTCGTTCACCACTATTGGTCTGAAGAAACTCCATGTTGTTCGGGGCGCATTGTAGACCGCCCTTAGAAACCTCAAATTCGCCCGTACACTACTATATTTCATTCGGACAGTAGTGGGAATATACTCGACCCAAAAATGTTCCCCCTCTCTATTATAGCTGTATCTCGTTCTCCACTATTGGTCTGAAGAAAATCCATGTTGTTGGGGGCGCAATGTAGACCGCTTTTAAAAGCCTCATATTCGCCCGAACAATACTATATTTTATCGGGATAATAGTGAGAATAGAGTTAACCCAAAAACCTACCCCCTCTTCGTATCATACCCCTATCTCG
>JAJEKB010021795.1:199719-220504 GCA_022393335.1 Macrotrachela quadricornifera | reverse complement strand
CTTCGTATCATACCCCTATCTCGTTTTCCACTATTGGTCTCAAGAAAGCCCATGTTTTTCGAGGCGCATTGTAGATCGCCCTTAAAACCTCATATCTGTTCGAACAATACTGTATTTCATCCAGACAACAGTAGGAATAAACTCGACCCAACAAACCTACCCCTCCCTCTCCTTCATCAGAGACGTATCCCGTTCGGCACTATTCATCTAAGGAAACCCTACGTTTTTCGGGACGCATTCTAGCGTATTCTTTAAAACCTCTTTCCGGGCGAAGAACATCATCTTTCATGCGAACAATAGTATGAAAAATCTCACTCAATAACCCATTTTCATAAGTGGCACTTCGGGAACAGGTAAATGAAGACAAAAACACATAGGTAATTTCTTGATTAAGACCGTGACTTCAGTTAAGGGAATAATTTTAGTTTAACAGTCTCAGTTTTTGACAGCGAATAATTTATGTAATTAACCGTAGTTTGTTCCACATTCGTAGCGTTTGCATAAAAAGACTTTGACATGTATTGCATGTTGTTCTTGTTCATCTTGGGATAGTTTACGTAAAGTATTGAAATTCTGATTTCTTTTTGATAGATAGCCCAGATCGAAGTGCACGGACCGGATCAGAGAAGCAGTATTCCGGGCCGGAATATCTTCGGATTTTTCCGGTGACTTCCAACCGTTTTCCCATCGGAAAAGCCCAGAATTTAGCCAGAAATCACCGGAAAAATTCGAAGACATACTGGCCCGGAATACTGCTTCCCTGATCCGACGATTTCCATTAAATTCCGGCCGGATACGTTCATATTTCCCGCCGGTTCCAGTAAGGATCCGCTGGTTTCCAGAGGCCGGAACCTTCGATTTGGGTAGAAAAAGTATAATAATTAAATAGTTCATCTTTTCGTTTAAATAATAACAGAGGACGAATTCTAAACTTATCTGGAGCAAAAGCAGTTTCAACGACAGTACAGAATCGTTTGTTGGTAATAGGTTCTCGAATTTCATTACACGTATCAATACCATTGACAGGTAATTTACTTTGGTCACGAAAAATACTTAATGGACTTTCATGCATATTGGAAGCATCCCTAGATGTGAAAGAATTCACTGGTCTACGCTCTGATCCCCGTCGAGTTTATCTTCGTAAATAAGAATGAAATAATTGTAATAATTTGTGTGCTTTATTAAGTGTTATTGTTTTTATGTTGATTGGTTTTTTTAATGATAAACCATGGTACCGAGGAAAACGACGATACTATTTTGCAGATAATGGCGTATGATTCAAAACTATACTAATTTGTTTCTTTCTTCTTTGTAATTGTTTAAATGAAACCTTTTCTTGTCTTATTATTATTGTGTCATCTGGCTGTGAAAGAATATCTCGATGTTCTCTGAACCATTGTAAGAATTTTTGATCAATATCGAGATAGTGTTGTTTAACATCTCGTGCTTATAAACATTTTCTTTTTTTATCTAAAATGAGAATACCACAGAGTAGAATAATAGGTAGATCGTAAATTATGAAGCAAGTTACCATAATTTCGTTTTTATAGAATATTATTTAACATCTTGTTTTGTATATTTTGTTTTTGTTATTGTACTGATGATGACGACCGCACTAACATCCGAACAGGTTGAAAATTCTACTATATTAAGATTAAAATTAAATTGAATTAAAAATCAACGAAAAAACTGCATTTTATTTCATTTTATCTCATTTCAATCAAAACTTGTAACAGATCAAAGTTGCTAAAAGCTTGGATTTTTGTTAATTTTCAATGAGTCACAAAAACCCAATGGCTGAATAGTTTGTGACAAAAATTTTATGATAGCTATGACATAGTAAGATATATATCTGTAGAAAATTTCAGCTTAATCGGCTGAGTCATTCTTGAGATACAGCCACATTTGGACTCCCAATTTTTGAAATTGTCATTTATTGAGTTTTCCGTAAAATGTTTATAAAATTTCGAGGATTCAATATTTTTAAATCGGCTTGCATAAAATTCATCAAATATTTTCCTCTACAATATATATTAAATTGACCATATTTGGTCGTAGTTTACATGCAATGATTCATAGATATACCTTTGAAAACATTATATGGTCATCATGTTACCTTTACTTCTTTTTGAAAATATCGTCACTTTTGCAACATACGATATTTTTCATTAGTTCTTCATATGTCGTATGATATAAACTCAAAACAAGATGATGATTTGAATTAATTATGAAAATTTTGGAAAATATTATATCAAAGATATGTACTTATTTTATTGAGACTCTTTTATCAAATAAAAGAAAAAAAATAAGTTTATAGAGATAATCAATTAATATAGTGTTTTCTTTTTAATGTCTCATTATCTTTGATCACATACAAAGACAATGAATTGTTTGGATGTGAATAATATTCCCCAATTGATGAATTTAATTTAATCATCATCTTCATCTGAATCTTTTAGTTCCGGTAATGTATTTTGTTTTTCATTATAAGCTTTAACTGGTTTATTAAATGGATTATCAGGTGATTTCATCCATTCTTTCTTTAATAATTGTTTTAATTGTGATAAACGTAATGATGGATGTTCTTGTTTTAATTTAGGTAAATTTTCATTTTCATATGCATCATATGCTGCTTTCATACGTTTTTCTGGATGAGTATCAACATAACTTTGAGATGATCTAAATAATAAATTGATTTTTTTTAATTTATTTAAAAAAAAAATAAATATTAACTGTAAAACTTGAATAGCATCATCAACATTTCGAGCTGAAGCACCATCAATTTGTAAACGATTAATATTTTCTTCTAGAGGATGTTCTTGTTCATTAAGATTAGTTCGTTTTGGTTCATTAATAGGAGCAGCAGCCGCAGCTTGTCGTTGTTGAATTTGTGCTTGAGTAACTTTTCTTGGTGCTAAATCAGGTTTTGTTTTAACTTTCGGTGCAGTTAATGTTGTTTCTTCTTGATCTAATAATTTTTGAATTTCTTGTTTACGTAATAATTTTTCATGTTCTTTCTGATCTCGATCATCCTTAATAAAAATAAAAATAAAAATAAAATAAAAATTCTTTGTTTTTTTTTTGTCAATTACTTTTCTTTGTTGTTTTTTTTGTACTTGTTTATCATCATCACGCCAATATTCATCTTCTAATTTTTGTTGTTTTTCACGTTCATTTGTTTGTTTAACTGCATCTTTTCGTGCCCGAGCTTCTGCAGATTTTGTATTAATACCAAATTTTTTTGACATATTTCCTCGAAATAATTATTTTTTTTTTCTTTCAATACGAATATATATACAAAGAGAAGAAAAGAATTTACGTAAGTTTAACTGAAATTACCAATGACTCATTATGTCTACTAGTGACATCAGTAATATGTAAGAAATCATTTTTATTTATTCGAAAAAAAAAAAACTAAAAATAAAATTCGTTTTTTTTTATGAATATAAAATAAAATAAAATAAAAGAAAAGAAAATGTAGAAATGAATTGACCTTGTTGATAAATATGGCTGATGAATATATTTTGTTTATTCTATAGATATATAAAAATATGAGTTAATATAAAATCTAATGTTAACAGGAGTGAATCCTTCAATAACAGACGAAGTTAATCGTCAATCAAGTGCAATAACTAAACGTCGTGAACAATTACGTCGTTGGGATGAATCGGAAACAAATCGTCAATCTTCAAATATAAAAATATCTCAACGTGTCAAATTTGAACAAGCTTATATTTTTTTAGCTGCATGTTCATCAGAAGATCAAGATGAAATTGATAGATTATTACAACGTAATGTTGATATAAATACATCAAATATTGATGGATTAACAGCACTTCATCAAGCATGTATTGATAATAATTTACATATGGTTGAATATTTAATTAATAAAAATGCTAATATTAATTGTCAAGATAATGAAGGATGGACTCCATTACATGCTGCAGCTTCTTGTACAAATATTAATATTGTCAAGTAATTAGACAACAATAAATATTTTTTCTTTATTGATTTTTAATTTAATTATTTAGATATTTATTATCTCGTGGTGCTATTGTTGATATTTGTAATAATGAAGGAGAATTACCTATTGATATAGCTGAAGATGATGATATAATTAATTATTTAAAAGATGATATGAATAAAAAAGGTATTGATGATCAACAATCAAGAAATTATGAACATCAATTAATGATTAAACATGCACAAGATTTATTTAATAATAATAAATATGCTTTTAAATCATCTATTGATTCTATTATTCATCCTAGAACAGGTGCTACACCATTACATGTTGCTGCTTCAAAAGGTTATTTAGATGTTATTGAGTAAGTTTACATATTCATATTCATATATATATAATCAACAAATATTTCGATATTTTATTTAGTCTTTTAATACGTGCTAATGCAAATATAAATTCAATTGATAAAGATGGTTGGACACCATTACATGCAGCTGCACATTGGGATAAACATGATGTTATTATATATCTTATAGATAAAAATGCTAATTTAGATGCTAAAAATTATGCAGTAAGAAAAAAAGAAATATTTTAATTTTAATTTCATCTATTATTATTTAGGGTCAAACACCACTTGATGTTTGTGATGGAGAAACATTTAAATTATTAAAAGAATTAAAAGAAAAACAAAAGTCTATTTCATATAATGAAAATATTGAAATAAATTTATCAAATATAAATGATATAAAATCTAATATATCAACATCAAATTCTTCTTCTTCTTTATCATCACGATTAGAATTAACAAAACCATTTCAATCAATTAATTGTGTAAGATTAGAAATAAAACTAATTAGATTTTTCAAATATATTGCATATCAAAATTTATTCACTTTTATATGAAACATAAACCATTTATTCTATCATCATATCATAAATAAAAATTCATTAACAATAATATATTAGATTATTATGAGTTTGTTGAGAAGATAGATAAAACATGAGCAGTTTTTAGACGAAAAAAAAAACATTGTTTTTATGAGAAGAATTTCTATAATATTTTAATATTATTATAAATATAAAAACAACAACAACAAAAACCACACACACATATTAATATTTTTTTCTAGGAGAATTCTTCTTATCAATCATTTGATTCAAAAACTAATCGAAGGTAGGCAGAATATTAGATATGCATCATTTATTTATTTTATGTGAATATTTGCATGATATTTATACTACAAAAAAAAAATTTCTGATTATACCATTTAATTAACAAAACTAATCTATTGACAAATTCGTACTCATACAAATTTTAGTCAAAATATTAGAAAAATCGAACTCATTTAAATGTCATGATCAGAACTTTTGATCTATTCAAAAATATTTTTAAAAATTCTTATTCTAGCATCAATCAAATACAGTCAGAAATACCATCATCAAAAAGGTATTTTTTCTAATTAATATTCACATTTTTAAAATTAATTAAATATATGATGCATGTCTTTTCTCTGTCAATACTACTTATCGATTGACATGCAATTTTTTTTTTTCATTTATATTTAATATTCTTTCTTTCTTTCTTTCTTTTTTTCTATTATTTATTTAGATGGGGTAGTACAAATGATCGAACAGTAGGTGATATATCAAATAATAATATTCCTTATATTCGTCGTCGATCAAGTAGTGATATTAATGAATTAAATACACCTATATCAACAGCTATTGTTAGTATAACAAGTTCACCTCCATCACCAACAGCAAATGTAACAGTAACAACAACAACAACAACATCGAATACAATAGATGAATCAAAACGTCGAATAAATCATGATGAAGAAGCTGAAGCTCAACGTAAACATCGTTCAGCTCAAGCTCGACGAGAACGTCGATCAACTCAAGGTGTTTCAATTGATGATATAAAAGCAGCTGAACAACAAATTAAAAATCAACCAATTAATCAAATTGGTGCACCATTAACTAATAATGAACATGATATTGATACTGAACATTTACAAAAACTTATTCAAGATAATAAAGAAAAAATTAGAAGAGTAAATCAAATAAATAAACATAAATATATCTTCTTCTTCTTCTTATTTATATTTAATTAAGGATATAAATCATCGAATATCACCAGATAATAGTCCAACAATAATTGCAAATGATTCAATAAATCTTGCAAATGCTCAACAACAACGTCGAAAAACAAATCGTGTACATAATAATCAAAGAAAAAATACAGGAAGAATTATATGGAATGATGTAAACAATTTAATTTATTTTGAAATTTATTTTACTTTTTTAATTAGGAAACAAAAGAAGTTGAATATAAAGATGATTCAAGTCCAAGATTATCTCATGAAGAAGGATTAGATGACCATCAATCAATATATAATAATTCACGAAATTTAATATCTCGATTTGAAAATAATCCAATAACAAGAATAAATCGTTCACAAAGTCAAGAACCATTAATTAAATCTATACAAAATAATAATGATTTAACAATAAATAAATTATATGAAGATACAAAAAGAAAATTTGACGAATTAAATATAAAATTTCATCAATTAACAAATGATATTATAGAACGAGATAAAATTATTGAAAAACTTGTAAGTTTTTATATTAATATATATATTCTACTACAATTTTTTTGTTTTTTTTGTTTTATAGAAAACATCTCAATATATTGAATCATCAATTGATAAACGAGTAAATATATTCAATTTAAAATAATCTTTATTTTCATTTTTTTAATTTAGGAAAAACGAAGTTTTGAACGAAAAATTTCTGAATTAGAAGAAGAATTAAAAGTAAATTAAGAATATTTTGAACAAATTTATTATTATTATTTTGTTTGTTTGTTTGTTTTTCTTAAAGAGAATGGATTCAATTAAATCAGACAATACACGTTTAAAAGAAGAAAATGCTGCTTTAATTCGTGTTATTAGTAAACTTTCGAAATGATCAAAAGAATATATTTCGCTTCTTTTTTTTTTTTATCTGCATGTGCTCGCGTGTGTTTAGCTTTTTTTCTCTCTTTCGTCTTGTTGTGCAATAGAGTCTTTCTTTTTTTTACTATTAAATTTAGTCACTTGGTGCTACGAATATTTGAGACATACTGACAAAATAGAATATATTAAAAAAGAAGAAGAATGTTTTGTACAGAAGTCTCCTTTTATCTTTTCATGGTTAGATTTTATCTTCTTCTTCTTCTTCTTCTTTGCATTTAAATAAATATTAACTTTATTATTATTATTATTATTATTATACATTTTTCAATTCAGAATGTAATTTTTATTTTTTATTTATATATACAGCTGTAGTCAAAATAAGTTGCACATCTTATCATACTTAGGTTATACCGAAAGTAATGATGACTATATCTTAATTTCGTAAATAAACCTTTCTTATAAATAGTGATAGCATTGTCTGATCTATCTTTCTATGTTATTTTATTACTGTTTAACTAGTTGAATAATAATAATAAAATAGAATGATACGAACTGACTTTGTTGAAAACTATCTATGTGATACAAATCGAGATTTTATTAATCCAGTTATTAGTCTGTTTTTTGAATGTTTGAATAGCAAAATTGAATAGATATTTTTAGATTCATAGGATTTTTATTTTAAAAATAAAATATTATGAGAAATAAATTCAAAAGAATTAGTATAAAAATTAATAAAATCGATAAAAAAAAAACTCTATAGAAAATAAATCTCCAAACAAATAAGATCTTAATTAGTCTTCTGGTGGCAAAAATGCAGTTATACCATCTAAAATTGCATAAAATGGGTCACGTCCATTCAGTCTGTAATTCCACATATATTCATATAGATAAGAATCGACAAAGTCTCCATTGGTTTCATGCCTTTTTTGTTGTTATCATTCTTCGGATCCTGCTAGGTCATTTTGAGGGTTTGGATATGCACTCAATTTTCTGGATTCATGAAATTGTACTTATAATTGACAGTAAGATGAAACGTGAGCGTCAATTGTCTATTATGATTGTAGTTCCAGGTTTGAGACGACTAAACACTTTCTGTTTGAAATAAAAAGGATCATAGATTTCATTATCGGATATAAATAGAAATATTTATAGGCCTTCTTTTATGGATTTATAACTTAATAAAATAATTAATAACTTTTTAACGAAAAAATGAGTTATCGTCTTTCTATCAAAGCACAACTATGATTCACATACCAAATGATGATATTTCACCATACTTACAACTTCTATGTTACCAGTTTATTCGCACCTTTCAAACCAATATATCACCATCAACTCACTAATTCGTGAATATTGTGAAATATCATCATGTGTGTCTTTATAAGAAAAACGATTTCTCATTTTTTCTTTAAAAAGTATTTATACTTATATTAAGTTATAAATTAGTATATGGTGATTACTGTAAAGTTACTTTTGAATAGAATTAACTACATTATATATCCTGAATAATATTCATTTCCAGTTTATCTCTCTTATCATTGAATTTTATTGATGGTTTTTAACGTCACATGGTGTTTCTTCACAAGAAAACTTTATTTTTTGTATTAATCATATATATTTATATATATCAATAATGGTATTGAGTACGAGAGTTATGAAAAAAAATTGTAACTTTTAGAATCACATATTTTCATCAGAATTTTTTCTATTCAAATTCTTATGATGTACTAATCTATGAATGTGATAATATGTTGGAAGTCATTCTTCTACATCAAAGATATACAGAATAAGTGATATAATAGGGAATGTAAGAGAGTCAAACAATTAAGACAATAGCATAGATTGATGACAAACCGTCCTCATCATAGTTGACGAAATGAATATTTATTAGAATTTTTGGGTTTGTACGAATAGCTTTAGACATGGGTTACAATTGCGCAGAATTAAAAAAACTAATTACATAGATAAAGCACTCAATATTGATAAACATAAAACGATGATCCATCTGTAATGGTTCTCACGTATGTGGTATATAACTACAAATGAAACACAGAAAAAGAATCACTCTTTCATTTTTAATTAAATTGACGAAAGATATGAAGATAACAATCAAATTTCTTTTCATTTTATGTATGATTATCTATGCATGGGCTGCACCAGGTACTTGAACAGCAATGTCAAAACAATGATTAAAAAATATTTGTTAATTATCAATATTTTTCTTTTAGCATTGAAGCAATCGGATGCTTTATCTTCAAATAATGGTATTAAACCAGTAAGTATATGCATAATTAGCCATTGTATTTATAGATAAAGACCCAATATATATTATTTTTTTTATATGCAGATTCGTAGATGTCCACTCGTTAAATGTAGGGCAATAGAAAAGCCATGTAGCAACATTCAAACAAATTATATGACTGTCGATGGCAAAAAGTGTCCTATGTGTCAATACTGTGCTACACCAGCAGGCGAACAGTAATAAAAGTCTAATTATAAACTAAATTATCTGCCACATTTATGAAAAAAATCGTTAAATACATTAAATAAATCTATATCTGAGTATTTAAACACGCTAAACTAATAAAAAAAAGCAATAGTAATCTTTGATAAGTCATGTCATAGAGAATTACTGAAAACAATAGTGATATTTTCTCATGGTGGAACGTAAGAAATGAATGAACAAATTGTATTATTTTGCAGCTCTTGTTGTGGCGCATTCAATGAGTTCTATGGATGTATATAAACATCATCATACACAAATACTACACCTTTTACAATGAAGTTTTTGAAAGTACTTGCTTCCAGTCTTTGAATTTAGGTCAGTTGCTCGTCAGAAAGTTGTTCGCCTATAGCACTTGCTCGCTATATAATTATGCATCGTTTCTCAAATGAACTAAGCTTTGCTTTAATCGTTACCTACATTTTATTTAGGTAGTTAAAGAATTTATAATTAAACTAAAAAACGAATATGCACAGAAGAAAACGGCCTGGTATATTTTAAATCGTCGAAATATGAGAACAATCACGAGGATTTGAGTGAAATATTATTTGCCGATGTTAGTATCTTTTCACGATTTATCATAGAATATTTGTTCAGAACATTCAAATTACTTTTTCCGTATCTTTCTGTAAGCACATGTTTTCGTCTTCGGACACCAGATTCAGCTTAATGCAGTTGAATCTCGACATATGTTGGTTCCTTCTTTAACGATTCAAGAAATTTCCACATATGCGGACGTGAGCCATCACTGAGTGACGAGAAATGCAACTTAAATTGAAGATTTTTCTTCACTGAATCCCACGGCTTTTTTCAATAGTGTAAATTTTTTCAAAATATAACGATATTGACTTTCTTTTGGCTGGAAACTGTCCTTCTAATTTTTTGAATGTACAGGTGTTGACAAAAAAAACTTGCACAAAAGTTGTTTTTCTTCTTTAAACGTTTTCTCTACTATTATAAGCAACTATACAGATCATTTTTTGAGGACTAAACCCTCAACAGACATACTACACGCTATATATATATAGAAGTGTGATTTCTTTCCTGTTCGATAGATATTCATTTAATTATTTCGTCGGCCAGTAATTTAAAAAAAACTGAAATTTCAATATTACATTTTTGGAACAATGGCATACGATCTGTTGCTCGTATTCATCGTGAAACAAACATTCCAATGAGGACTATCTATTACAATATTGAGAAATTAAAACAAACAAGCTCACTTAAACACCGAGGTGGAAACGGTCGACCATGTGTCCTTGGCGAAAAAGAAAAAATAGCTATTGATCAATACATTCGACGTAATAATGAAATAACTCTTATCAAAATGAAAGAAAAATTACTGAAAATGTGTCACAAATCAGTATCAACATCAACGATTAGTCGTCATCTTCATGAATATGGTTTTAAAAATGTTTTACCACAGTTTACTCATATTTTAACATCTGATGAAAAAGAACGACGTGTACAATGGGCTGAAAAGCATAAAAATGGTGATTTTACTAATACGATGTCTACAGATGAAGCTTTATTTCAACTTTTTCGTAATACAGTTCGACTGTAGAGGAAAACTCCTAATAAAGAAGTAAAATGTTTACCTGAAATCCGTCAAAAAGTTCATATGTGGGGTACGATAAGTGTGAAAGGCGTATTGACTTATCACGCGTTTCGATGCAATCTTGATGGTCTGTATTATGCTTTGTTTCTCGAAGATTATCTTCTTCCTGCTGTCAGACATAAGTAATGAAAGAAAATAACGTAATATTACTTTTTTATGCTTTCCTTTCAGACCAGTTTGGTCAAAACTGGCGTCTACAGTAGGATAATGATCCAAAACACAGAAGTCATACTTATACAGAAATTATCGACGAACATGTACCAGAATTATTAGACTGGCCATCTAACAGCTCCGGATGTAAATCCAATCGAGAATATATGGTCGATAGTGAAATGCAATGTAGAAAAAAGAAAACCTGTAAATATTGATGATCTCGAATTTTTTTAGCTGAAGAATTTCGAAATATTGATAGTAATATTGTAAAAAATTGTGTGATGTCTATGAAAAAAAATGTCTATCTCTTATTAATTGTTAAGGTGAACGAATAAAATATTGAACTGCGATGATATTCGATATTACTCGTTGTAAGCTATCAATTCTTATACGAAACGTTTGGAGTGGGGTCCAAATCAGTAAAAATTTTTCAGATGAAAAATCAAAAAAAATTGAAATATCCATGGCAAGTAATTCTGATGTGATCAAGGAAACGAAATATTTGTATAATATCTTTTTTATAAGTCAATCAAAAGAATGTAAAATTACACTGTTGTATAGTACTCTTCTTAGACTATCTACCACACTATAAAAGAATTCGAAAAGCACTTGTATAGAACAAAAATACATGTAGAAGAATGTTTCCAAGTTTTTTTTTCCAAACACCTGTATATTATACTATAAATTTATTCATTGAAGTAGAATAAAATATTCATCTGAATACAAGCAAGACTTTTGTCGTCGACTGAATGAAGTTCAATACATTCGTTTGTTCTTTTAAATAGTCCAATCTCGTTCATTTCACAATAATGATATTCTTCAAGAAATAAAATATTTTTTATTTGTATGATTATCCTAAAACAGTGTGTAGAAATTACAATTTGAATATAATAATTTTTGAAATCAAAATCAGAAATATCGAATCGAATTAAAAAGAAGCGCCTTAGAATTCAAAATAAAAATGTTATTTTTTTTCTTAATAACTTAATTATAAATAAAATATGTTTCGACGTCTATTCGGTGAATCGAAATCAAAAGATTTATCTCGTATAAATCCTATTGATAATCAAGATCGAAATGCAATTCGAACAATAAATCATTTACAACAAAGTGAAGATATGATGAATAAAAAATTAGAAAAATTTGATCAAGAAATATCTGATATACAAACAAAAGCTCGAGAATGTTTATCAAAATCAATTCCAGATCGTCAAGGTGCATTACGTTTAATTAAACGTCGAAAACAACTTGAACAACAACGAGATAAATTATCTATGATGAAACAAAATATTGAATTAGTTAATGAACAAGTTCAATCATCACATTTTAATCGACAAATAACTGAAAGTTTAAATATTGGTAATCAACATTTAAAACAAGCACAAAAATCTATGTCAACAAAAAAGATTGAAGAAATTATTGATAATATAACTGAACAAATTGATATATCAAATGATATAAATGATTTATTAGCTACACCTATATCAACAAATGATTTATCAACAAATGATTTTGATCTTGAAAAAGAATTAGATTATTTAAATAATGAAATTATTGCAGAAAATTTAACAAATATTAATTTACCAAATGCTCATTCTGAATCAATTAAAATATCAAATAAAAAAGATAATGTTATTCAAAAACAATTAGAAGAATTACAACGTCTTACTACTGGATAAATATTTTTAATTATTTATATTTCACCTTCTTTAAACAATTAATATTTTTCCTACAAAAGAATTTTTAAATCGAATTATATATATATTTATTTATTTAATGATGAAATAGATTTGTGAAGACGAATACATTTATCTGAATATGAAGAATATAAAGAGAAATAAAAATTCATTCCGAAATTATCATTTATTATGATGCCCATTTTTCTAATTCAGCCAATTGATCATTTTTAATTTTATTATCTGTTGTTTTAGCATAAGTTGGTATAGAATGAATTGGTACTGATGGTAAATCCATTCGAGTCATATCGTTTGAAATAGATTCTTGTTCTAATTGTGCTAATTCATCTTCTAATTCTCGTTCATCTATTTCACCACCAAAACCTATATGAAAATAATAAATAAAAGATAAATAAAAATAAAATAAAAACATACCAACAGGAGTTGATATAGCATTAGCTATTTCATTTGATAATTCATGTTGTTCAGATAATTCATCCATTATATCTTGTACACTATCAACATCAAGTTCTTTATGAACATTTTTTAATGCATTTGTTGCACCTTGTAATGCTTTAAATGCTTGACCATTCATAGATGCATTCTAAATTTAAAATTATATTTTTATTTCTTTTAAAAAGAATTCTTAAAACTAACTTGTAAAGCTTCTCGTTGATATTCTAATGTTGTTAATGTTCCATCAATTTGTTGTAAAGTTTTTTCTAAACGTTTTTTTCTTTTAAGAGCATTTAATGCATTACGTTTATTTGTTCGTGCATCTCTTTTTGCAATAGCTGTTTCTTCATTTATTCTTCCTTCTAAATGTTCAACTTTTTTACTTAAACCATCTTCTATATCACGTAACTGTTGGATTGCTTCTTGTGGTGTTTGAGCTGTTTTCATTTTTCCATCAGTTTTTGATGAACCACCAAACATACGAGATAAAACACCGCCTTTATTTGTTCCACTCATTTTATATCAAGAATTCAAGAATCAGTTTATTATATATCTTATTGAATAATCAATGAATTTCTATCATCCAGATAGTTCTATTGACTCATTATTCTTTATATTTATTTGAATCATTTTCATACGATAGAATATATACTCAAATAGATGTCACTACATTATGAAGAATTTTATCATTTAAAAATTAAAGTGAATAATAATTAATTCATTAAATTATAGTAACAATTTTACATTTGAGTAAGGAGAATTTTTCAGATCTACTTAAGATGTTCTAAAAGTAGTGGTGGAGGTACTTTTTTATTCTTATAGAAACCTTAAAGAAGTTTTCTTTTTTTTATGAAAAGATGGGAGAGAAAAAATCGAAGTTCTCGTTTACCAAAAAACAATTTCGTTTTCGCAACGTCGATATTTGCTAGTTTTGACCATTTTGAAAAGAAAAAATGCAACTGCGAAATACGTGGTTCATTATAAATTGTCTTCGTTTTTCATGCTGCATCTTGCTAGATATTTTATTTTTTTAATATAACATATTAAGTGACATTTAAATGAAATGTAAAAGTATAACATTTCTTATATCCTACCCATTATGATCTAAATGCTACGAGCTAGTTTTCAAGAAAAATTATTCTTATAGAAATTTTCTTATTATGATCTTAGTTGAACAGTAATCAAATAGTATAGAAAAATAGAGCGAAAGACGCTCTATCTTTTCATAAAAAAGGAAAACTTCTTTAAATTTTCTATAAGAAAAAGAAGTATCTGTCAAAAATGCCTATTTATTTTCATATAAAATCCTAATATTAAAATCGATAGATTAATGATCAGGAGAAATAGTGAAGTACATTTTTTATCGTTATTTTCGGTTGATTGACTATTATATAAAAGATATATGTTATAAAAAAGGATATAATATTACTCATTCTTTTTATACACATATTTGAACTATAAAGGTAGGAAAGAATATATTTACTATCACGTTTTAATGAACTAATCAAATAAGAAATAGGTTAGAGACTTCATACAATCAGATCTTAAAAAATTCTTTATTGAATCTTAAGAATATTCCCTCAATTGGACAAAGTTTTCCATAAAATTCTACAAAAACTAGCGGTAAAAAATTTTTCCTCGAATATTTATCTCATTATTTGATGCGTTCTATCTATAGAAAAAAATTTCAGTCCAATCGGTTTTACCATTTTTAAGATTCAAAAGAGAGGGAACTGCAGTTTAAGTAATTGTAATTATTTAGATGTTTGTATATTACATAATAGAGTGATGATAAATTCTCACTAATATGTTAAGCTAAATGAATATAATAAAAGTTGATTAATTTTAGAATTTTATTAAGATGAACAATATATGAATTGTTGTTCGTAATAATACGTATGAAATAAGGATGATCGTAAACAACCGTATTTATTCATATAGTGTCTATTGAAAAAAATACTTGTCGTATGGAACAATTTAGTATCAAAGATTAAAATCCTTAAAAATGTTTTATACGAATTGAAAAACTAATCTGTCAATATATCTTTAAAAACTGTCATTTATTGGTCAAATCTATAAAAAAAATAGATATATGTAGACATTATCGAATGATTAATCAATTTTTAATAAAGCGTTATTTGTTTATTATATTTCTAATAATAATTTTATTATGGTTTGGAATAAATTATAAAAAATTTCAATGTAATATCTTGCAACAAGGAAATGATAAATTTACATTATCCGTTTTAATGTCAAATCATGAACGTAATATAATTCGATCATATTTAAAAAAATCATTTCGAATGCTTGAATATGGAAGTGGTTATTCAACACTTTATTTTTGTCAATATGTATCTTCGTATTATTCAATTGAACATAATAGACATTGGTATAAAACAATAAAATCACTTATTAATCGTTCGCCAATACTTTCTTCTCAAATAAAACAGTATATCTTAATTCCTGTTGACCCTGGATATAAAGGTTGGCCGGGAGGATATGTAGAAGGTACTAAACAACAATTTAATGATTATATTCGAGCGATACATTTATTAAATGTTTCAAAATTTGACATAGTTTTAATTGATGGACGTGCACGAGTTGATTGTGCTCTTGAAATTCTTCCTTTTCTTCATAATCATTCAATTGTTTTTGTACATGATTATACATATCGATCTTATTATCATAATATTTCAAAAAAATATTATAGAATTATTTTACAAACCTATGAAGGACAAACTCTCGCCGCATTTAAGCCAAAAATTTTTAAGATTTATTAATCAATTCTATGGTGTATAAATTTAGTTTTTAAAAGGGTGACAAATGAACTTGTACTCGGTACATTCATATCTGGAATAAAAGAATTCTTCATGTCGAATTTCATGAACAATCTGATAGAATCGTCTAATTACCGGTTTATTTGTCCAATCTTTACCGAAAATATCGATTATTTAGTAGTAACTGTAACGGTTCATTCTAGTCTGAATACCTGAATGTAAGAATGCGGTCATGTCTCGATCAGTAAGTGACTGTCGTTTACCATTATAAATTATGTTCATATCGATATTAAAGTCATATTATTTAAAATGACTTGAGGAAAAAAGAAACTACAATATACGCTTTAATATCATTGGATCCGATAAGATAAATTTCAATGGAGGGTATATGCTTTCTTCCCTTTTAAATTGTTCATATGCTATCCACTTATTCTGAAAAAATATCCATTTAAATGTGTAAAATTTTTCAATCTTTATATAAGATAAAAGAGAAATTCATATAAATATACAAGAATTATTCTTAAATTTATTCTGTATTCAAAAAGTTCATTAACTATAGAACCGGTCAGTGCGTCCATCTGTCCGTTTATATGATAACTCTTCAGAGGTTCATCCAATTGTGATGAAATGTTACATAGAACATTGTCTCATAAATATCTTGATCGAGAGAAGATGAGAATTATTCGTCGAGAAATTTTGTTTTATCACAAAAAATGTCTTTATTACTTATAGTTTTCTGTACGACCACTGATCTAGAGCGGTTGTTCTAAAAAATTAAAGGCTCGGTTGTTATACAACATTCGATAGAGAATTTCATCGACCACAATATGTAGGGTATAATACATTCAGAATATATTTTTTAAAATTAATCATACAAATCGATTTATCGATTCATTAAATCTTTTATGATACTTCAACTTTTTTTCTAGGGACATACTTTTTTGATCTTTGACTTCGCTTATAATGAATTACCTGTCCAAATTGGTCTTTACGTTTCAGTATCTTAGTCAATAAAGACTAGTGAAATCTATAAAGAGTACGTACTTAAAAATTTATTTCTATGATAGAAACATGCAGTAATAGACGCTCTACAAAACAGCCTATGACTGATCCTATCTAATTCATGTAATAAAAAACTTATAAGTTTAGAAATATGCGCGACAAAAAATAAAAAATTAGCCATAGACATTTTCGAACCATAAAAACTTGATTTTATCCAAAACGTCTTATTGTTCCCTCGACTGAAGGAAGGGTCATATAAAAAAAAAATAGTTTGCTTGCTTGTCGTCGGGACTAAAGGTCAAAAAAACATGTTTCTTAGAAAAACCGATCAAAGAATCACAGTTTTAAGGTCAACTCGACGCTTATTGTTTGACCAAAGGTTTTTCGAGGATCAAGAAAAGTGAAGTTTACACGTAAACTCTACGTTTGGAGCTGTCTTTTCTATCTATATCTTACCCATGAATTCTCAATCCATGTTTTACAATTTGTAATAGAAATGCTGGATACATAGTAATACTCGAATAAAAAGTGGTCTGTCTCAAAAGTCTCTATTCCAAAACGGACCCAAAGTACTCAATTCTCGGAAGTGCCATTTCCAAAACTGGACATTCGAGGAAGTTGTTGTAATCGTTAGTGCTTTTACCAACTAAGAGACCATGAACACGAGGAATAACAATCGATGTCATTAAAGCGTGTAATGTATATAATTGATAGAAGTCATTAGAGTAGATCTAGAAGAAAGTAAATTAACGGTGCATATTTCTTAATTGATAACTTACCGTAAACGTTCCATCAGCGAACCAATATTTTGATTGTTTTTAATATTGATAAATTAGTTTTTGTAGTAAAAAATATCATTTCATTATCTTCATACAACAAGATATCTTCACTACAATAAGTTTTTAAATCCTCTGGTAAATGACCATTTTGAATCACTGCTAGTGTTGCACGTTGTCGACGGGTTGTTTGCATAATGGTGTCAGTTCTTGGTAATTCACCGGCGGTATGAAGAGGAAATGTTGTTAAAGCTGAATGAAGAATCGAGTTTGTTGGTTGATCAGTAGTTGCAGCACGTTGTTTTACTTCATTATGGAATTGAATAACTGGAATACGATCTGGATTGGAAGCACGATTATGTGTTGTTGGTGGAGAGAGAAACGTACTCATTAATAAGGTTGTGTGACATCGAGCTTAATCGACAAAATATATTCCTTTTGACGAGATCAAAAATAGCACTTCATTAATTATCTTTACAATTTCGATTTTGACATCGAAAAATCAGTTTGGCTGTTGTAGCTCGTTCTTGAGTGTAAATATAACCTGTATGTCCTACCATTGGTTTTCCTTTTTCCGATAACAGTTTTTCAATAAGAGACATTAGTAGATTGTAGTTGAAAATAGCTTTTATATTGTTCAGTCTCATAACTCAGAATTGCAACTTAATTATCACAATTAATAAGTTTATATTGAGATTCATTATCAGAACACGAAGTCTAATTAAAAATTGATCGTATTACCCTGTTGATATTGTTAGAAATTAAACACAATCATCTAATGCTGTTCGATTCATTAAGTTTATTTTCCATTTTAAATTACTAATGTTTCAAAGCTTTGTGTCATTTTTATTTATTAATTATATTTTGTAAAAGACAGATATCAGAGAAAGAAATTATTAGAGAGACAAGCATGCGGCGACGTGTTATGCGACAAATTGATATTGTACCGTCTACAAAAGCAATCCTCTAACCTTCTCTAATCTCAGCCTTTTCAACAGTAGATTCTGATTTGTGCAAGAAAGTTTTTGAATCAGTAATTTAAAGACTTCAATAATGCATCGATTCTAATGGACATAAATTTGAACGTTTGAATTAAGTTGCTCGCTAATTTTAGTTTTCTAATTATTGTTATTCATAAAAAGAATTTTGTTTTGATTTACTCATGTCTTTCTCTGAAGAAAGAATATTAGAAATACGAATGAATCACTTTATAACATTTTTTTAGAGCCCGTAACAAGTAAAAAATCATTATTGATGTTTCTCGTATGAAAAAAATTTTAAGTAAGCTTCTATCACTGGTAAAAATTTCAGTCTGTTTAGTTGACATCTGGCGGAAATATATAAATTTCTTATTGCACAATTGTTTATGAACCATTCTGTATATTCCTCGGATTAAAATCCGAGATGTTCACCTGTATTTTTTAATAAAGTTAGTCTACTGATATTTAAAAATAAAATAAAATCAATGAATACATATTCAAACGTAAAAAAAAAACAAAATTGCATTTTAAATATAAGCTCGATTAAAATTATTATACAATTGAAGACGAAATTTGTTTTCTTTCTCTAAAATTAGTTATTAAAAATGCCTCATACTGATTTGAGATAAAAGAAAATAAAGTTGAATCTATTTGATTTAATTTTGATTCTAATAGATGAATTTGAGAATAATAATACGTTATTAAATACGACAAATAAGAAAAGGAAAATGATTAATTTAAAGATGATAAACAATTAAATAGGTTTTACATAAAGGGAAAAAATATAGTTATTCTAATATAAAAAAAAACAACTAAAGTTCTAATGTTCTATTGTAATTTTTTATAAAGTATTTGTACTTCCTAAATCATCAAATGCTTCTTGAACACGTTTTTTCATTGATGCTTCAGCTTCACGTAACCATACTCTTGGATCATAAAACTTTTTATTTGGTTTATCTTCAGCATCAAGTAAACCTTGAAGACGTCCTTCATTTTTTTTATAAAATTTAAGAATACCTTCCCAATAAGCATATTGTGTATCTGTATCAATATTCATTTTAACAACACCACTTTTAACAGCTGTTTTTATTTCATCTTTAGTTGAACCAGATCCACCATGAAAAACAAGAAATATTGGTTTATCATCTTTTGAATTTAATTTTTCTTTAACATATGCTTGATGTTTAGCAAGTAATGATGGTTGAAGTTTAACATTTCCTGGTTTATAAACACCATGAACATTTCCAAATGCAGCAGCTATTGAAAATAATGGTGATATGGCTGATAATTCTCTTTGAACATCCCAAACATCTTCTGGTTGTGTGTAAAGTGCTGAATTTTCAACACCTGTATTATCTACACCATCTTCTTCTCCACCAGTTATACCTATTTCCATTTCAAGCCAAATTTTCATTGGAGCCATACGTGTTAAATATTTTTTGCATGCAGCTATATTATGTTCTTTTGTTTCTTCAGAAAAATCTATCATATGAGAACTAAATAATGGTTCACCATGTTGTTTAAAATAAGCTTCATCAGCTTCAAGCATTCCAACAAACCTATTAACAATAGAAATTTATAATTCAATATTATGGATGAAACACAATTATTTTCATTCTTTATATTTATCCCTAAAAATTCTCTACAAACACATATAAAAATTGTCTCACGATTGAACATTCTCAAGTATCAAAATGCATTTGGACGGGATGTATATTCATCCGATAGGTCCTATTCACCAATGAAAATGTCTACAATGGTTTGAATCGTCCATGCCTTTGTTTTTCCACTACCCCTTCATCAAAATCTTGACTTCAGAATTGTGGCTTGAATATTTGTAGAAATGAAAATCCCAATCAAGTTAGTATATTCTTCAAGTTTGAGATATTTTATTTGGTCCTATCTTAAAATCTGAACATT
>JAJEKB010021795.1:103467-199319 GCA_022393335.1 Macrotrachela quadricornifera | reverse complement strand
ACATCCATTATATGACGAACAACGACTGTCGAGAACAACTTTTTTTTCTTTCTTCTTTCTCCTTCATCGATAATAGGAATATATACTAGTCAATGCCTACATACATTTTAGAAAAAATAATTCGGGGTAAAAGTACCCGACTATACTTCTAGTATCATTTAACAACATTTTTGTCTTATTATTTATTAAAATTTTCATTTTATCATCATTCAAAAAATAAATTTTCAATTGTTTATACGATAAGTTTATTTCCAGTCATAGATGAATATTTTTTTTAGTCAAATTAATAAATAAATAATATTATTTCATCAATCGTTAAAGATTAAACATCTCTAATCATTATTAAAAAGCTTTCTTATCATAATTCTAATTGATATAAACTTTTTCTAAATCATACAAATATTTTTAGATATTTTATTCGAATTATATAACAATTGAATGAATTTCTTCATATTTCATATACTTATTTTAGTTGTTTCCATATCTACAAAATCAGAAAAAAATTGTAGATTAATGATAATACATCGAAATGATAATTGTGAGCTGAATCGCGATTTTGAAATCGAGTATCATCCTGCCTTCTGTTAATTATGGGTTTGATTTAATGTCTGTAGTTTCGATTTTTCTAGACATTCAATAACTTTTATCACTGATTTGTAATGAACGAACATTTTTATCAAAAAAATTCATCACATGCTTTATTTCATGTGGACAAAATATACAATAAATAAAAATGCGAATGCAACATGCAATCATTCACAAATTTAATCTGTATACAACAGAAAAAGAAAAGCAAATAAAAAGCTCATAGAAAAAACTGATTTTTTTAGATCGATGTCTCTCATGGCACAAATACCAAATCACTTTTAGCGGTAAAACAGTCGAATCAGCAAAATCAACGATTAATCGATGAAACCCCTCCCCATGTAAATATTTTTTGCTTCAAAACGCATTTTAATACATTTTAGTCTGGCTTGCCTTCAGACGCATTTCATATAAAAACTAAAAGTTTTGAAAGAAAAAATTATTCGAATCTATCGCAGATTCGAACTGAGTTGTCATCGTCAATATTTTTCGATGATCTTAGCCTGCCTCGGCAAATGAATTAGATTTTACCTTATGTGATGATGATCAAATTTGAACAGATGAATCAGTGATCACAAGTTGTTCATACATATCACTGAGCTATACAACGAGAAGAAATTTTTTCTCATGAAATAAACGTAAAAAATCATCGGTTAAATACTTTATTTCAATACGATGTATTTTTTTCGAAGTTAACATATTTAACACGTAACATCATTTTTCAGCTATGTTATTATTCTTAATAAAATTATATCGGTTTTTTATTATCTACTACATAGTCAACATTACGGTTTTTTTTTATTGCATTGTTAGTAGGATAAATAATTTTATCGAAGAATTTAACGAATATATAATTATTCAGACAATCTATTTAATAGAAATATATGATGAAAAGGTATTACTAACATCATTTAAATAGTAGGATTTAGTAGATTCCTAAAGAGGCATTAGATAGATGAAAACTATTACAACATTGTATCATTATTATTCATACAAACTGTAGAGAAATATGAATTATTTTCCGTATGTTTAATTGAATTTTTATCCATTTTTAGGTCATCTGTACATTCTTTATTATAAGTCTAATAAAATTTCGATAATTAAAATGTATATAAACTGATGGTTTTGATCACGTAGTTAACTCTTCTAAAGCAGTAATTTTTGGAGTAAAATCGCGTCCGATATACAAGAAATAAAAGTGCACAAAGCCGTTCGGATATATGATTGTATCCAAATGCGACTAAAAATATATTTGAGACACATTTGAATGCAGCTAGTAAACAAAATATTTAAGTACTAAATGTTCTTCAGAAACGTGCTGAGATGTGATCAATATTTTTTGATTGTGTTTCAACACTTTGTATATGAAACCTACATCTAGACGCGTTTCGTGCCTACACAGGCGGACAAACCGACAGTAAACTACAGTTCACCGATAATCTTTCGGTGAACTATATATAGTAGAAAGCGAGTGACTATACACAATGGAAAAAGATATATATAGCTTGACTAAGTTGAATTTGCTAGTATTATTTTTCGTATAAAAAAAGTAAAAAAGAAAGTTATAATCTTAACCAATGTTCAATATGAAAGTCACGAGCCTCCTATATTTTAAAAACTCTTCCCGGCTAGAAAGCCAACACTTTATCGGTATAAAACTGAGCCATCTTTTTCCACTCGTACAAAAGCTTTTTTAAATTTTATTAATAGATTCAGTAGTCATTTTATTTAATCGTTGTTTCAAGTATCTCCATATTGCATAATTCATAGGAGCAGCATCATCCAGGACGAGCATTACGATTGCCGTAAACGACCGCGCACGATCGTATGTAGGTGTACATGCGACGTTGTTTGTCTTCGTATTCAGATAAGCATCTTCTTATAGTGAAGGGTAATTCCCTGTTAGTCCCACCCTCTTCTGCTATCTCTACTCGTATTCTCAATACCAGGAACCCTTACTATTCATCGATCAGATGAATCTAAAATAAAAAATAAAAAATAATCTGTATAAAATAAATACGTATCCTTACTATGCTTTTGATATAGATCGAAACTCAGAAATAAAAAAAACAGTAATTTAGTTTGAAATATATATCTACTGCTCATTGTACCATTAAACTATCTTTAAAATAAAAAAGTAATCTATTTTAAAATAAATACTTACTGTTCGTTTTGCCATTGATATAAAGTTGAAATAACAAGTATAAAAATAAAAAAATGCTTCTCTTCTATTTTATCGTTATTTATGACTTAAAATAAAAGCAAAATTAAATTAAGTAAAATAATATGCGTCTCTTGTTGTATTCTGGTTAACAGTGTAAAGATAAATAGAAATAAATTATTGAAATAAAAATATTCATTTTATTTTACTGTAATGAATCTTGTGGAAATAAAAAGATAACATTTCTTTAGGTATACAAGCACATATTGTTCAATGTATAGTTCGAAATAATGCAATGAACTACAACTTAAAATGTTGCATTTTAAATTCTACGTCCTATTGGATTCTTTGCTGAAGTCAGTAGATAGTACGGTATGACCGGTAAGTGGTTCTCAGTTTGCGGCTAATCCACGACTGTATGCAATTGTATATTACCGTCGTACATACGAGACGTTTGTGTTGACATATACGGTGGTCGTATTTGAACGTATGAAATTGTATACATTAGTGGTGTACATTAGTCGTGTATGACCGCTTACGGTCCTGTCTTTTTGGCCTGTGAGTTATTCACATGCATGCCACATCGAGACGCTTAGTGCATATACATGTAGTCTTTTAAGTTTTGATGTTTAAACCAGATCATGCTTAGCAAAAGTCATATTCTGAGTTTTGATTAGATCAGTAAAATTGACGGATGTTGCAAACATATTTAACACTACAGATTAGATCTTTTTGAAATATTAAGCATAAATTTAACAGGGGATGATAAATAAAATTCTTTTCCAGTATTTAATAAAGAAAATGAAATCAAAGAACTTGACCAAAAGGTAATTGAGACTGGAGAATCCGAATCTGAGGTTCCCTCTAATTAATTAATTATTAACTGTTCAATTATTTTTATTTATCTATAAAAGTTGAGCAATGGTAAACAGGAGTATGTAGTGTGCATCTGGGATTAGTTTTTATTTATTAATCAAAATAAATAGTTTGATAATAGTCCCAAAACACTATTTCTCCAAGAAAGAGCTGAGTGAGTCTTCGAATGAGCGTTACTCGTATAGAAATTGTTTTTTTTTAAACTTACGTAATTTCGGATTAATCATAACATATAACGGATGGTGAATCTTGTGGGTTATAATCCATCATTTTTTAAAAATACTATTTTTAGAATTTTTTTCGCACTTTGTTGCGTCAAAATGCAGTTACTTTCACCCTCACCCTCACCCTCACTCACACACCTTGCTTTTACCTTCTCCCTCACATACTTACCGTCATCGATGGGAAAAAAATCTAAAAATAATATTTTTAAAAGATGATGGGTTATAACCCACGAGATCCCTTTTTATTATCGAAAGATAACACTTGAAATTCTCTACGAAACATACGTGATTAAGTCTAAAAGTTGTTTTAGATATATTTGAAAAAAGCTGTAAATCAAAAGTATACAAAAAGTAATGGATTGAGTAGAACCAATGAACATACTTTGCATACCATTTTTTTATCGATTGATTCTATTTAATAAATAATATGCAGCGTGAAACTTTCTAGAATTTCCATGAAATTGCTTAATTTATATTTACAGTTATTGTTTTTAAAATGGACAAAATACTAAATGATCAAGTTTTGACCGTGCAAATATGAGATTTTTTGTTAGAAAATGAATTCATTCTTTCTTTTTTCATTTTTTTATAATTGTTCCCTGTAAATCGTAAAACTTTTTCATGCTGTCTCTGGCGGTGTATTTAATTTTATTTTTTAATAAAACATATCAAGTAAAAAGAAATCTCGTTTTCGCGCAGTCAAAATTTGATAGAGCAAAATGTTGTTCATATTAAAAACCCACAGGACAACTATAAAATAATTAATCTTATGGACATTATAGAATTGTCTATGTTGCATCATTTGGTATATTTTGTCTTTCAAATAAGATTAATTGATAAAAATGAGTTCTAAAGTGTCACCATTGATTCTGACCACTCCATCATCTTTTACAGCATTTTATTTGTTTTTTTCATTTTTTTTCAAAGGAATCTAAAAGATTTTTCAGGCGTAGTCATTAGAGAATTTCAAGTTCTCTCTTTGGGTAATAAAAAGTGCTTTAATCACAATGATAATAAAGAAGAAATCTTAAAAATATTAAGAGGAAAATTCTTTATGACCCACTCGTGATATTTGCATAGGATCGGATTATGACAAAACAAACACTTGATTGAAGATCGTGTCAGGTCATAATGCAATTGAATCGTGTCACATAGAAAAATCGGACATTGAGTTGGATCACAAAATTTTGATCAATGTCAGACAATGGCCAGCAACTCTAGCTGCTGTCAAAGAGTTTGGTTAGAAGTTTTAGCCTATAAAAAAGAAGGTGGAACTACTATACATTTAATGTAAATGTCGAAATCATTGACCTGAACAATTTTAGACTGCGATAGTAATATTTCGAATGAAGGTTGATAATTTTCACGTTTCTATTGGTTTCTACTAATAGCTGCTTCTGTATAAATCACCAAAATGCTAATGCCGTGAGCTCTCTATACAAACGTCAATAAACACTCAATGCATACATTTTCTGTTCTACAAGTTGTTGTCACAGAAAAAAAAACGAACCGATGCTGCTTATTTTACTATTTAGTTTATGAAAAGAAATGGTAAACGTGCTTTGATTTGGATTCTTTTTCATCACAAGTAAGTAAATCTGAGATTTTAAAATGTAAGCTGCAAGATTAACGTATAGATAATACAAGATTATAACAATTTGTTTTTCTCATTTTTTATATGTACTTAGATAGAGCTTGACGAGCTGAATTCGAATATACCTATTTTAATGTTTTTTCACGACTTTGGACAAGAAAACTTCGATTTTTTTCGATAACCTTGAACGTAGTATATTGTTCAAAACAACAGTTTTTATGCGTCAAATTTGATATATTGTCTTACTTTTAGAAAATCTTAGTGCTTTATTCGTTTTATAAGACTACTACGTACAGATTCTTTATTAAAAAAATCGAGTCTATGAGATTAACTTGTAGTGTTATTCAAGGTCATCATCATAAAATCTATTAAAATTGAAAAATGAGCTGCAAATGAAGCTATGATTAAATGGCCAAATTTTTTCTGAAGCCATCTGATTTTTTTTTCTATATCATAATGTATTCGATGACGTTTGGACCGTTGGTCAATCGTTCGGTCCACTACGGTCAATCAATAGTGAATGATGATTAACTACAGTCAAACGCCTGCTTTTTTATCACTACCTTCTTATTTCTTTTCTAACTCCATTTAATACACTATGTCAAATTCATTTCATAAACTCATAGATTACATTTAAATGAGATCTTGAATGAAATCTAAGTAAGAAGCAATAGTTTAGTTTTTTTTAAATAATTGAACGAAGCCGCCAGTTAATCACAATTAACTGTCGATTTGAATTCTGACCACCGATCAACCGTCTTGTTAACTACGATTTTGATTCAAGTCATCAGTAACCTTGACTTTCATAAAAGAAAGATAACATAGAATCGCTAGGCAGTCTCAAAATAAATTCTCTTCTTATCGGATTCCGATTCGAATCAATCCGTTTTTATGAGAATCTGACCAATTGATCAGAATGCAATAGGAAGAGTTCCAATAGCAATCTAACAAAAGCTAGTAGGAACTATTCATATTCGAGATAATGTGATTGGAATGGTTGTGCCTAGGTTCTGCTTCAGATGTACAGCTTTTATTTAGTAGCATACCTTTTTCTTGGCAAAAAACTCTGTTTAATTTTAATTCTAAAGCCATACATAACAAATTCTGTCAATAAAATGGAATCTTATCCACCAAAGTTTACACATTTCATGATAAAAATGGTAGATTTGAAAATAGAAGAAAAATTAAGTCAATCTCAATATATGTCAGCGTCCGAATAATTTTCATTTTTTTGATAAAAATATCGATGTTTCTCTACCATAAAAAGATTGAAGTCTCGAGAAATTCGAATAAGTAATTCTAAACAACATCATTTGTCATCTTACTTTCGAATTTTTATTTTCGAAAAAAACAGAATAATATAATCGGTTTTCTAGCAGAAAAATATTATTTTATAAAATAGGAATCATTCAAGGTTATCGAAACTAGAAATTTCTCATCAAAAGTTCAGCGTGTTGTGGACTATCTAATTATGTATTAAAAAAAAACACGATAAAATTTAAATTTACATTCTTTATACGTTAGCAAACAAATAAGACTTCATAATCATTGCCATAGATCTGACCAACGATAGCGATATTTTGTACGGAGGAAGTGTATTCATATATGTATACTTTCAAAGACTAATTATTGTAGCTCTCAAGTTGTTTATTTGTTTATTCTCTTCAAAATGTTTAGGCAGACAAGTAATAAATAAATTGAAGGCTTTTACTTGTAGAAAACTGTACACCACATGTTTTCCTTTGAAGAAACCTATTTAAAACATTCAAATGTGCATTTTTTATGCGTTTTGAAATAACAATTTTTTCAAAAAAAAACAACTTTTTCATTTATTACCTAATTGAGTGGCCTTGAAGTCGTTTTTATAATAAATTTTATTTTCATATTACTTGTACATAGAATGAATACGAATTGCAAATATCTGTTGTAAAACACTTTCTAATACTACATCAAATCTCAATCTTGAAAATACGACTGGCAAGTATAGCTAACGAATAGATTACAATATGACGAAAAACAAGCATATTTTACACAGATAAATAACGAACAATCGAGATTATATCCATTAAAAAGAATGCACATTTTAATGTATTGACAACAAATTCCTTCTTGAAAAAAAAACAAATTCAAAACATTAATTCTCATTACTCCGCTTTTTTCTCATAAACAAACACCTTTTTTACGCCTTAAAATATGCATTTACTATGTGCAAAAAATGTCGGGTTGTTTGTTGCTTATCTGTCTGCGTGGCAGTAATAATGCCTACCATATAGTAAAATTATTGATACTTTTGAACGCCTGTATCCTGTGACTTTTTTGTCGATTTGAACCGACAGACTTACTTTCTATCAAAAAAGGTTAGATCTTGGGATGTAGGCATACGCTTCTGATAATCAGTGGCTAACTACTCAAGATGAAGTTAAGCCATCGAATTTTGTTGGATGGTCTGAATATCGGCAAGATCCTACTGAACGTAGCCGGGATTTCTGTGACTCGGAATCCGATGTGAAATCCGGCTCGACACAACTACGTTCTGACCGGATCCTATCGGTTTTCGTTGGGTTCCGATAAAGTTCGATGAAATCCAGATTGAAAGCCACAGAATCTGCTCAGGGTGAAGTTATATTATCGGATCCTGTCAGCTAGTCTTAGTATCGACAAAATTCTTTTGGTTCTTGTCAGATTCTGACAGAACTCGAATTGGAAACCCGGGCACGGAATCGTCTGACCTGAGTGGACATCATCTTTTCACTTCAAGGATCCGACCATTTCTCGGAGTGTTCTAGCGGAATCAATCTGTGCGCCGTTCGTCAGGGGTTTGCAACATTGTGTGATTGTCGTCTGTGTATGGTTACCAATCTCTTTAGAGTAGTTATAACCGACAGTTTTTGGCGATTGTTATGCACGAAACACTTTAGACGTAGTAAGTAATCCCATATAACAGCTTTCAATGGTAGCCTTGACCAATCTGTATAATTCATTGCAGTTTATGGGGGCGCTGCCGACTAGAATGGAGAGTAATTTAGCTAAAACAGGAGATTTCTGACGACTATCAGATATATCTTGTATAGTTTTTAATAGTAACCATCCATATGTATTCCGATTTCTAATAACATCTTGGCTTGTTTTCAGATACGAATCTTATTATAGTCGTGCACTCTTGTAGTGCGTGTTTTACAGATGTGCACGAGGAACCTATCTTCAAGAATCTAGGGTGAATTAATTTAAAAAATCGATATCTGAAAAATAAAGACACGAGAGTATGAATTCTTTTGCCGTTTTTCATATCTTATCGGGTCTATCTATGACAAAAAGATGGATCATCAACTGCCTGAACATTTCGAGCGATTTTCTCATTAGTCAAGAAGAATTTATATAAATACATTTGTATACTTTCGGGATGCAACAGTGATAGTTTACTGTCCATAGGCTAACCCCATTATCGATGCCACATCCGCCGTTCGCTGACAATAGTATTGCTTCCTATTATAAGGGGTATCCCGAAAGATGCCCCCCGGACACTTGCTCCCCGCATAGATGCGGGTGTAGGCGCAAGTCTGAGTGAGGGTGAGGGCGCAGGTGTGGATGGGGACGTGGGTGTGGGTGAGGGCGAGACATAGAATGAGTTTTGGTTTTGATTGGGGTTAGATCAGGGCCTGGAGAGCAAATGACGCTGGAGAGCAAGTGTCGCGGGAGCAAATGTCCGGGGAGCATCTTTCATGGATTCATTATAAGGACAACAAAATGTTGTAAAGAATTCTTTAGGGAAAGTCGATTAGGATTATGGGTTGTGGTTTTAAGTTACAACTGCCATAATGAAAATAATTTCTTTTCATACAGACTACATTCATTTACAGACATTCGTAAAGTTTTAAAATCTGATAATCTTCTGAAAAGACGGAGTATGTACAGATTTTTCCATCGAATGTTAATATGGGAAACCCTTTGAACTTTACTTCTATTTCAATGATATGAACGAGATCATCCTCACATTTGCATTATGTATTGAGCGTAAAATTAGACCGGTTTCACAGAAGAATTTCACGTTATCGATATTCATAGAATCGAATCTTCATTTCCGATGGCGAGGTATTCCAAATATCATATGTACCCATCGAAAAGCCATCGGTCAGCCCATTTATTTTTCACGATTAGGAATAGATCATGGTCACTATATTAACACATTAAAAAACCAGCATTGGTGTTCATTGACACTCTGACATGCTCGTATTTATTACATTGATACATCTCTTGGTTTGCACATAGCGCTGCTGAACCGATGCGCACCAGGAGACATGTAAGGCATGAATATTTATATCTTCAAATTTCGAATTTTTTTCATTTTTCACCAACGAAGATAGAATATTTTTGCGTTTATAAAAGACTAGCGGAAGTACCTAGCGTTGCTCGGGAAATTTCCATACTGAAAACCTACCATGTCAGAAAACGGCAGAAGATGTATATTGGACGTGCTTGAGACCTTTTGTTCGATTATTACTACATATCCCGCCGTACATACACTTACATTCATTCTTACATTGGATAATTCAGCAAATAGTGTAGGGCGTAAAGATCTTTCTCTTAACTCATATCTGTTGCCATACTTTATACCAATATCCACTGCAAAAAAAGTGACACTAAGAGACGGATATTCTAGCAATGTCAGCAAATGCTCTGAAGCTTTTGAAAGATCGGTAATAATTGCAATATATCATAAACTGTGTGAAATTTCACCTCAAACCCTCTCGATCTTTCTCAGGGCCTAAGAGTATGCCATGTAAGGTTTGGCACCGCTAGCTCTTGCAGTGTCAAAATGCATAAAAAACAGACAGACAGCCAGACACAACTTCTTCTTTATATATATAGATAATAGAGGATGTGATCAGTAACACCGATATCGATGTCATTTATGTCAGCACTTTGATGTTCACACTGACAAATAGATAGGTTCCTATTTGTGGTCGATGGATAACCATGGCGGACCTTTTGATTAATCAGACAAGTGATTGGTCAATGGCTAATGGACCAATTAATTTTCTGATTCACTGGAATTTACCCGCGGTCAATCATTCGTTCTCACCCTCTGAATCCTGTACAATATAGGAAATAATGGTGATTAACCATCGATAACGAAACATGATCGAAATTGGCCTAGTGGTTTTCGATTGATCCGTATAACATGGAATTAGTTACTAATATGGATGGTAATCAATAGCAACTAAGATTGATTCAACAGGAGGATTCTATTAGTTCCTGTAAAGATTCAATTGAAATTCCATCAAAATCGTATAGGAAAATTGACGAGAACCGAGTAATGAATTAATATTTGGATCTCCCGGGCTAATATCTTATCGGCTCCTAGTATAACAGCATATACTATTAATTAGATGAGCACTATTAGATGGATGCAAATCAGAAAGAAAGAGCATGCAATTCTGAGTATATGTGTCGAACTTACTTGTATTGTCTTTTTCTCCATAATTTACTTTTGACTTATTATTCTGCAAATGACTATATAGATGTTCAGGTGAATTCTATTCTATCGAGACCTGTTGGAAATTATCGGAGTCTTTGTTACAGGATTCTAACCCTCAGATCCGATCAGAGTGACACAAAATTTGACAAGATCCTGTCAGACTTTTTTGGGTTCCAATAAAATCCGGCTTGGAATCTAGTGGCAAGGTTTGCTTAGTAGGGTGAGGGCGTCATGCATATTTCACCTGCAGGCATCTATATAATCTATCCACCTATCCCGATGCTTGATCTCCTCGAATACAATAGGAATCCAATTGTCAGCTCTGAAACTCCAAATAATTAAAGTTTGCTATCTTTTCATTTAGTACAGTATATATTGTTTCTCTTTTTATCATACTCGTTGCCAAAATGTAATTGTACTTACATATAGATATATGTCGGCTCACTACTCTCTAAAAAAACGGAGTTTTGCAGAACCGTCCGAAAAAAGTTCTGCAGATTTCTAAAAGACTCCAAATGTGTCCAAAGTTTCGAAAAAAGGTTCTGTGCAAAACCATTAACGTTTCGTGAGAAATACAAATGGTTCCGTAATGAGATCTAATGGTTTTGTACAGAACCTTCAAGGTTTCTTATTTTCTCACAGAACCTTTTTGGAGGGTTCTGCAAAATTTCGTTTTTTTACAGAGAGTAGAGCTGATCAAGTTCAAGTTTCGTTCAAGGTATTCAAAATTTGAAGAAATAGAAATTACTGCTTAACAGTCGTATAGCTTGCTTGTTTTCATAAGCGTAATAGGGTATTGCTCACGAAATCTTTTTGTAGTCACATTTAGCACCAGTGAACACCCGTCTAAAAGAGACTATGCAGATGTCAAAAATATTGTAAACAATGCATTACTTTGAATATTATAAATAATGAAATCGAGAGATTTGATAGTCAATTGTCAATTCTACGAATAGGTATATTGACCCTTCTGATATTCATTAATGGTTTGATAAGGATTGTCTAGAAATTGCGGATCGAGTCATATAAAAAGAGATAGTTATCATGATCATCTTCATTTCTTATAGGCTTAGCACCTGTTAGACTCAACCACTTTTGAGATCAGATTCTTCCATGTCTGCCGGTTTTGTGCAAGGTGGAACAAAATCTTATCCATTGCGTTGACACCATTCTGTTATGTTATCCAGCCACACTCTGCATGCACATCCTCATCGAGATTTTCCGTTCCTTTTTTGCAAATATGATGTGTTTGACTAATCTATTACCGTCCATTCTACAAATGTAGCCAAATAGTCTTAATTTCCTTTTCTCGGTGACGTCTATATGGTCTCTTCTTGCGTTATCCTTTTCCTGATATCTTTGTTTCATATCATGTCGAGTTGATGGGGAATTTGATTTTGCGGCAAAATCAGATAAATACGTATATTTATCGAACAATTCAACAACTACTAGAGATATTAGCGATATCAAAAATACAGAAATATTGATGTTCTAACAGTGTCAGAGGCTCGTAGATATTCCAGCGTTCGTGCTACAGCGGTATTTTGGCGTATCCCATGCTTAAGGCATTGGCCCTCTTCGCGGTCTTTGCGTTATTGCGGTCTTTGCGGTATTGCGGTCTTTGCGGTATTTGAAGGTTGTGAGCTATATGATGTTGAAAATGTTGATGAATATTTTAATGGAAAGATTTATTAATATATAAAACCAGGAGATACTCAAATCTTCAAGAAAAATTTTGGTTGCATAGTTAATTCAAATCTCATACGATTTTTATCTTTTTAAGAGACCAGAACAGAATGCAAAAGGTGAATAATTATGCATAATATTAACAGCAGGGTACAGTTTGACTTGTATTTTCAAAGTTGTTGATATTTTGTCCGCATACTAAAAACTGGTATTATCCCTATTTATATTTTGAGGAACTGGAGTAACGTTTGTATTGTAACTTAATATATATAGAGAGGGAAACAGTTACTAGGTAGTACGAAATATGGATATAGGTTGTATGGTGTAAGGAATGTATTTTAAACAAAAATTAAAATATTTCGATTCGATGCGTTATAGCGTTTCCCGGAAATTCATTTTTCACACAGTTGTAAAAAAAGATATAGCAGACCTAAGGTTTCACTGCAATAATAGGCATAATTGGCATAATCGGTCTAATCCGCATAATCGTCACAATGCGAACAGGCGCTATATCGCCTATAACCTTTATAACTCCTATATTTCGTATAAACCTTGCAAGCCCCATACGCTCTCCGAAGACATGACCTCAATCAATGTTTCCGCGCCACCCTCATCGAGAGATATGCCCCTTGGCGGTCCTTTGCGTTTCCGCGGCACCCTCATCGAGAGATATGCCCCTAGGTGCTCCTTCGCGTTTCCACAGCACCCTCACCCTCAAGATATGCCCCTTGGTGATCGATCGCGTTTCCGCGGCACCCTCATCGAGAGAAATGCTGATTATGCCCATTATGCCTATTATGCATCATATCCCATTAGACTGTTCGATGAGCAAATTCAATTTTCGTAAATTTATTTGATATCCAAAATACATACGATTTCGTGGAGAACGCTATAACGCATCATATGAGTTTATTCTTCTATTGTGCAAGAAGCTCGTCAAAACAAGTATAATGAAAAATTATTCATGATTGTAGATTTTATATTATGTAGATTATGCAAACTGTAATTTAACGTATCAATAGCCAAGAAAGAAAAGTTCATATGACAGATACTAATATAATGATTTTAAGTGATTTTGATAAATTACAGATACTATAAAGCAAATTAATTGATATAAATGTAAACTATTCTTTATAAGCTGCAATCAATAAAACCGAAAAAAAAACAAAGAAATGATAAAAAAATACATTTATTAATATTTCTGTTTTCAATTAATTAACATTTTACAAAAAAATACATAACTTCTCTTAAAGTTTATTAAAATTTTCAAATTCTTTTGTATTTGGAAAATACATATCGTTCTATATTCGGAAATAAAAGATAGATTGCAAGTAACACAGGAACTTCAACGCTAGCAATACTGCAATACCGGAAAGACCGCAATACCGCAAACACCGCAATACCGCAAAGACCGCATAGACCGCAAACACCGCAATACCGGAAAGACCGCATAGACCGCAAACACCGCAATACCGGAAAGACCGCAAAGACCGCAATACCGCAATGCTGCTAATGCTTTATCTTTTTGATTTTGCTACAAATTACTTTTGCCTTCGAGATAATGATTTTGTCGCAAAATCAAATTCCCCATTATATGATCATGTCGCACCAATTAATCCTTAGAATATGCCACTAATTTTTCATTTCAAGTACCACTAGTTTCTGTTTGCTGACTTCTTTTAGGACCTACGTCTCCGATGCATATAGTAGCATGCTGAAGACACACACTGTTAAATTTCTAATTTTATTTTCGGCATTCAGTTTCTTGTTATGTCATATGTGTTTTAAAGAAGCGATTGTATATGTCACTCTTACTATTATCTTTTTAATTTCCTTTGAACAATTGTTGGCCTATGTCAGTAGATTACGTGGATCTCCAAATTTTTCTACATTTTCTATAGTCTCTCCTGTTACTTGGGTTCTATTTTCAATGTTTCTATCTCCAAATGCCGTGATTTTAGTTTTATTAATATTCAAGATAAGTCCTGTTTGTTCAGCAGCTGTTTCGATTAGCTCGATTTAGCGTTGAAATGAGCTAACGCCTCCATCTATAAGATCAATGTTATCAGCAAATCTTAAGCTATTTATAAATATTCCACCGATGTTGATCCCCCAGGTGTTCTATCTAACCTGGCCTATTACTCGTTCGAGACATGTAATAATGAGTGATGACAGAGGATCGCCTTAAAAAAAGAGCTAATAAATAGTACAATATATTTAGATGAGGATAATACCATGTTAGTTATTTGCAGCATATTTTAGATACAGAAACACTTAAGAATATATCACATTGTATGTAGATTTCAGATTATTTACAAACGTTAATCTGAAAAATACATTTCTTATGTATTATTTTTAGTGTCTTCATATGAAATAAGTATATTTACCGGTGATAAATCGAGTGCCGGTACAGATAGTCAAGTTTATATAACATTATTTGGAAATAATGGACAACAAACAGAAAAAATTAATTTAAAAAAATCACTTAATAACAAAGATCCATTTGAACGTAATCAAGTTGATACATTTCATGTTAATACAAATTATATTGGAGAACTTCAGAAAATTCGTATTGAACATGATAATACGGGACGATTTCCTGGATGGTTTCTTAGTCAAGTATTATACATTTGATTTACTTTTTATTTAAATAAATAAATGAATATTTATTTAATTAGATTGTTATAACAGATCTTCATGATCCACGAATAAGATATTTTGCAATTTGTAATAAATGGTTAGCAAAAGATGAAGATGATCGACAAATATCTCGAGAATTAATATTACATAAAGAAGGAATATCTCGAGATCTTAATGTGCGTAAAGAAGAAATACATCGAGATATTATTGTACGTAAAGAAGAAATTCCTCGAGATATTATTTTACATAAAGAAGCAGTTGGATTTAGGAAAAGTATTTAAAAAAAACTAATTTATATTGATTCTTTTTAAATATATACGTTTTCTCTTATCATTTTTAGGTACTCAATATAAAATAACAGTTTATACTGGTAATAGAAGTGGAGCTGGAACGGATGCCGATATATTTATCAATCTTTTTGGTAGTTTGGCTGAAACTGATCGAATTCTACTTAATAATAGAAATCATTATTTTGAAGCTGGACAGTAAATATCAAAACAATTTACACGAATTATGTTTCTTTGTATTTTGTTTTTAATAGGAAAAGAGAATATTTAATTGAATGTTCAACTCTTGGTGCGATACATAAAATAGTTGTTACACAACATGTAACAGGCTCATCACCCGGATGGTTTTTAGATAAAGTATTAGTTGAAGATCTTAATGAACATCGTATATATGAATTTCCATATCATAAATGGTTAGCAACAGATGATGAATATGGACATATGTATCATTATCCTCTTCAAAGACCATCATATAATTATATTATTCAACCACAACCACTGCCGCCACCACCACCACCACCACCACCACCAGTACTACCATCTTCACCAAGTAATACAAATTTTCTTATTCAAATAAAAATCTATCTGGTTGTTGTTTTTTTAATTAGATGTTTTATATAGTATAATAGTTTATACAGGTGATAAAAGAAATGCTGGAACGGATGCACGAGTTTATATTATTATGTATAACAACAGTTTGTCAACAAACAAACTATTTTTAACTAATGGAAAATTTGAAAATAAATGTATTGACACATTTGCAATTAATGCTCCGGAAAATATTAGTCCATTAACAGCATTGGATATTGGTCATGATAATAGTGGAAGCTTTCCCGGATGGTTTCTTGATAAAGTTTGTTCAAAGTTTCTTTTTTTAATAACACAATATACTAATACTCATTTTCGTTAGATTTTTCAACTATTTGAGCTTGTATTAGACATACAGAAATATCTTTATGAGACTATCGAAACCCTAAAGAATTTATTTCCATGAGATTTTGGAACTGAGAGTTATCACCATTTTATAGTTTTACCTAAAAATTAAATGAATCAATTTTGATCTAGGATTTTGCCCATAAATATATCTAGCGATAACAAGAATAGATCAGAATTTTTAATTAACACGTATTACGATATTCAATTTTTTTAAAATTTCAACTAGAGAATATTTTGTTAAAAATAGGAATGTTTATTGAATATCTATTTAACTCTCTGAAGCAATATTCTTCTCATTTAAACTTTGTGAGCATTCTATGCATTGTGAGACTTACTTATGGATAAAATCTTAAATCAGAATTTGTTCATTTGATTTTACCCAAACTATCCTGTATGTGATCGAACAACCAATAGAACAATCATATATTGAAAACAGTAATATGAGCATACTAACCTTTTTCGTATTCCATCGAGATTTACTTATGACCCATATATATATATGGTGAAGATCTCTCGCCAACGTTAAATGTCTATGGAGACAACCTCTTTTAGATGTTTGATAATCTTATCTATACTTTCTTCTCAGTTTAATCAGCGAATAACAGTCCCGTAGTGAGAAATCTTACCAAAAGCAGGTGGTTATATAGTCCTCTTACTCAGAAATATCTGTTGGTTGCATAGAAATTCGAGTATACATTCTCAAGAGTTGTCTCTAAGATAATAAAAGGTTTTAACAAAAAAAATACGGCTTAGAGGATCTCAGATAACGAGCCATCCGAATCATATTTTTTGATAAAACAACTTGAGTTTCATATCATTTTGTGCATCTTAATCAGCGGCGGCGCAACTGTGGGGGGGGGGTGTACCCTCTCTCTACTTTTAGGAAAAATGAGCAGTGTTTTCTCCCATTTTGGACTTACCTTTCTCCGTTTTTTGAAATGTATTCTCCTGTATAGAGGTACAGTTCCGGAGTCCAGAACTAGAACCTGGTATACGGAATTCTCCTCAAAAACAAAGCGAAGACTAAAAAAAAGGTCTTTAATCTTGGTTTTTGGAGAAATCTGGATACTGTTGCTAAAAACTTTTCCATCTTTCTCCGTTTTTGAAAGTACCCCCCCCCTCTCCTCCCCTTTCTGCTTTGACCTCTTCGCGCCGCCACTGATCTTAATACGCTAGTTCTGAATATATGCTTAGTTTCTCTTCAAAGTGTAACACAGACACCAAAAGCTTTATATTCTACTAGCAACTGTGAGGTTCTTGTTTTGGGAATGTAACCGTATTGTTTCAATCTTCGTTCTTGACGTTGGCTGAAACGTAATATCTAAGATCTTAGCCTGCTAATCTTGAGAAATGTTCACAATAAAAATGCCTACCGTATATTGTTAATATAATGTAATAGAAGATGATGACTTTCACTGAATATTTTATTAATGGAAATCAATAAACACCACAAGTAGTAACGACGAAAAAAAATAACGATGATAAAAATGAAAAAACAAAAAGACAAGAGACAGATCATGAATATATACTTAGGGTTAACCAAAATTTCTGACCCCAGTTAAAAGACCCTGTCGGATAAGAAGACCTATTCGAAATTGAAGGAAACCAAATATACCATTTTGTAGAGCAAACCAAGGCGCATCGAATGGCATATATTGGATCTGATCTTCATAAGAATTTAGTGGAACTAGAGTCAATTTACTAGTAGACGGCCATGCACCCAAAAAGTTATATTATTTGTCAAAACAATCGTAGATCATTGAAAAATCGTTTTTTTTCTATGACAGATAAAACGATCGGAGATGCCAAGTAAGTGAACTAGTAGTCTTTGCAAAACTCTACAAAACTACATATAAAAATATTTTCTTAGAAATACCTTTCAATGACATCAAGATCCATAATGATCAATAACTGATGGTACTTTTCAGTACATGGCCGCCTACTAGTAAATTGATTATAGTTCCACTAAAGTCTTACGAAAATCAGATTTAATATATGCCATTTGACGCGCCTCGACTTGTTCTACAAAATGATATATTTGGTTTCTCAATTTCGAATAGTTCTTCTTATTTGACAGGATGCTTTAAAAGTTGGGATCAGGATTTTTGGTTAACCCTAAGTATATATATATATAAAGGAAGAAATACAAAAACATACTAGAAAAATCGAAATGACGCAACAAAAAGATTATCAAGATCTCATGATGATCAATATAACAATACATATTCCACAGAAAAGAAAGAAAAGATATATATATATATATAATCACCAGAACCACATATAGGACAAAAAATAGGAAAAGTATGTATGTGTATATATAGAATATAAGTTGGCGTCATGAAGTAACACCCATGGACGCTAATAACGACCTCGGATCTTCAGGCATTTTGTAAAATAATTTAGAAAAGGTTTCATGAATTTGCTTTACTATCATAAGTAGAGTAGCTGCCTAATTCGAGTTCGAATATAAATGAAATCTTATAATTATAATTTATAATTGATAAATTATAAATTATAATTTGAAGGGGTGTTACCCTAAAGTAGCGAAAAAGCCAAAGTTTTTATAATTATAATTTATAATTTATAATTTATAATATATAGAGGTATTACCCTGATGTAGTCAAAAAGCCAAAGTTTTTATAATTATAATTTATAATTTGTAGAGGTATTACTCTGAGGTAGCCAAAAAGCCAAAGTTGTTATAATTATAGTTTATAAATTATAATTGATAATTTGAAGGAGTATCACCTCTCTGATCTTCTGCGTGGACGTATATGTTTTCGGCTTGTTATGCGTCCATATTACTATAATTATCAGGGATTGATTATGTGTGAATTGTTGAATAGTGGAATTGTCGTGTCAAATATTATAGATGTATACCTATTGAAATAAATTTTCACTCAACCCAAGGGAAACTACAGAAATTTCACTCTATCGTCGTATATGTATGTATATATGAGATATTAATAATAGACGAAGTCGTTTACTAATCCAGTGAATTTTATGTTGAAGACATTTATGTTAGAACTATTTAGTTGAATTTTCAGGAAATTTGTATTGTAACTATTTCATTTGAATTTCCAGGAAATAGGAATATAGCATGTCATGCCTTTCAGTCTAGGGAACATGAAATATAAAGATTAGAAAACAATAAGGAGCCAAACCAGAGATAGCCAAAACATAAGAAATGCAAAACCTTATTGTACTACTAATTACGTAACCGGTTTCGATAGTGCCACGTACAGAATCAAAGACCATTCTTCCGGATTTCAAATTTTGCCCGTTAGTTTTGTCTCATAGTTTTACGACTTCGCAAGCTTCTGTAGTATACTTAGGCGGTCCGCAATTCGGAGTGCTCTCAGATTACTGTATGATATCATGACCCTATTGACTGGTGTGAAGCCACATGTGGGTATTCGCATCACACCTTATTTCGACGTACTCTCAGAAGGATCGTTAACAGGAGCAAGCTTTAGCTTTCATGTAGATTTCGTCAAATGCTCGTCAGCGACCACCGCGTGTGCAGGGTTTCCCTCCTGCTCAAATTTCGTGAAAGTCACAAATGACGATGGAACGTAGACTATGATGATTGGCTTCGGCTTTCAGCTATCCTCAGGTATCACTCTGCGATATGACTTCTTCTAGTTATATTGCCGATTGAATCGGGCATCGAGAAACGGAAATTGAAACTGGAAATATGTAACTAAATTTTTCTACTTTCATCAATTGTTCAATTGAACTCACACTTTGGATTTTGTCTCTTTGAATGTGAAAAATACCCTGCCGAAGAAAGCTTTGCATAGCAGTGTACAGAGAGACGTACACGAATCGTAACTGCGGAGGGACGTTGATGCGTGTAGGTCGTGACGCTGATATTAAGATCAAGTTCAACAGCTAAACTGCTATTGCGCATACATCTGCTGAAGATAGTAATTCACTGACTGGCGTGAATTTTCTGCCATGACGCACACATATCAACTATTTTATTATACTTTCATTGCTCGCTAAGCGAAAAACGGAATTTTTCTTATTTTCAATTACTCCGCACTTCAAAACATATTACAAAACTATTATCTACTCTCAAAATCATAGTAAGTTATACGCTACCTTTGTCATTCTAGTTTCCAATAAAATCTAATTTTCCAAAGAAATTCTACACACTAGCCTTCAACAGAAAAATACATCTTCTCTGCATTAACGGCTGGAAATTATAAATTTTATTTTCTCTTATTTTTCCACATTTCTAAAAATGTAGAGAAACAAAAACATTACCTTCTAATTCCAATTAGCACACTTATACACACTCAGCAAGAGACGTGAGAGAAAGTTTTCCAGCCCTTCATTTATCTGTCAAACCAGCCACCCAGGTAATATAAGTAAAAATGGTAAAATCAAAAACGTTTCGAAGCATACAATTGACAAACCAAGAGCAACAAGCCCCTTTCCAGCCATCCACATGTAGGTATGCGCCTTCCGTGATTACTACATCGAGAGAGACACCTTGTGTCTGTGTTTCCGTGGCACCCTCATGCAGCGCTGTGCCCTCCGTGGCACCCACATCGAGACAGACGCCTTGTGTCTGTGTTTCCGTGGCACCCACATCGAGAGAGACGCCTTGTGTCTGTCTTTCCATGGCACCCGCAACGAGAGAGACGCCTTGTGTCTGTCTTTCCGTGGCACCCTCACCCTCAGTGACGCCTTGTGTCTGTGTTACCGTCGCACCCTCACCCTCAGAGACGCCTTGTGTCTGTGTTACCGTGGCATCCTCACCCTCAGAGACGCCTTGTGTCTGTGTTTCCGTGGCACTCTCATGCAGCGCTGCGCCCTCCGTGGCACCTTCATCCAGCGATGCGTATCTGGAATTATAAATTATAAATTATAATTATAAAAAAGTTTGGCTTTTTGGGTATTTAGCCAAAGTTTCTGTATTCTTTTCATTTATTTTCGAAGTTATATTAAGCTGTTCAGTTGCCATTTATATTCGAACTCGAATTAGGCATCTCATGCATAAGTAGGATATATGTGTTGGAGCATCTGATGAAAATGCGCTTGTAATCGAACTTTATGCCTTTGTACTGTTTTCAAATCGGTTTTGGAGTTCAAGATCTTTTGTTTTCTACTCTATTTTAAATTCAATTTAAATAATTTTTTTTGTTTTAAAATAAGATTCACAAATGAAAAGGCTTTTATGTTCAAATAACGCAAATAAAGGCGATCCACTGAATTCTTTGACTATAGATCCACACTATTACCCTGCGAACCAACATAACTACTTTCCTAATTAAGTCTCTCAGTACAGTTAAGAGAATATCTTTGATACTCATTATTGATTTCTTTCTTAGTTTTCCTCTTGTATTCTGCAGGAGTGGGAAAAAACACGGTCCAAATAACGGTTTCTCTTCTCTTTCTCTCTCTCTCTCTCTCTGTTTTTCGACTTTTATAAAAACAAAATTTGATGTTGTTTGGGGCGCATTATATGAGGGCCAGTAGTGTCACATATCCAGGATTTTGGAGATGTCGTATTTCTCGCAGGAGATGCGGGTGGGGATGTGAGGGATGCGCATCTCTAGGAAATATCTGACATCTCCGATGCCAAATGACTGCATCTTCCGGATGTGAATGTGGCGTCTCTTGAGGGAGATACAGCATCTCCAAAATCCTGGATATGTGACACTACTCTCTTGAGCTGAAAGTGATATCATCATATGTGTCTTTGATTTTTCAAAAATGAATACTAATAGGTATAACTCTATAGATAATCTAATTAATATTTTAGGTTATTGTTGAATGTTCAACAACAGGTGTTAGACAAACATTTCCATGTAATAATTGGTTAGCTCAGGATGAAGGTGATAAACGTATTGAACGTCGATTAAGAGAAGATTTATCATTACGTGAAATTCGTCCACCAGGTAACTAAATAACATAAAATTTTTTTTTATTGATTTTTATTAATAAATATAGCTATTCCATGGTACATATGGATATATACAAGTGATATAAGAGGAGCAAGTACAAGTGCTCCAGTAATTCTTGTACTTTATGGAAATATGGGAAAATCATCAAATATAAAATTAGAAAAAAATTCCGATGCATTAAAATTTGGTCAATGTGATCAATTTCAAGTTGGAATAATAGATGTTGGAACACCATTTAAATTACGTGTTCGTCTTGATGAAAAAAGTACATCGGCATCATGGCATCTTGATAGAGTATTTAATAAAAATAAAAAATTTTTAATATTTCTTTTTTGTTTTTTTAATGAAATTTTTCTTTAGATTGAAATGCAAAATCTTACAACAAATGCATTATATAAATTTCCTTGTGGAAGATGGTTATCAATAACTGAAGATGATAAACAAATAGTAAGAGAATTACCAGCACAAGGACCAGGAATATTAAGACCATTACCTATTGTTAAATATATGATTGATGTTTATACTGGAAATAAAATGGGAGCTGGAACTGATGCAAATGTTTTTATTAAAATTTATGGAGAATATGGAGATACTGGAAGTTAGATTTAAATTTTTTTAATAATATATTTAATTAATTATTTTATTTTAGAACGTTTATTAGAACATTCATTAAAAAATAAAGATAAATTTGAAAAAAATAAAGTTTAGTTTGTTAATTATTATATTTATTTATTTAATATTAGTTTCTTTTTTAGGTTGATAGTTTTATTATTGAAGCTGTTTCATTAAATCAAATAAAAAAAATTCAAATTGGTCATGATGGAACAAGTTTGTTTTATAATAAAATAAATAAAATAAATTTATTTATTTAACTTTTAATTATAGAAATGGGTGCTGGATGGTTTTTAGATAAAGTTATTATTCGACCAGGTGATGATCTTTCTCAATCAATTACATTTATTTGCAATAGGTTTGAAAAAACTTTTTTTAAAATAATTAAATTAAATAAATCAATATTTAGATGGCTTGCTGTTGATGAAGATGATGGAGAAATAGTTCGAACATTACTACCAAGTGCTGTAACAGAACATGTCGAAAAACTAAAATATGATATTAAAATAAAAACTGGTGATGTTTTTGGAGCTGGTACTGATGCTGATGTTTATTTACAATTATTTGGTGAAAAATTTACAACAGATAAAATTCAATTATCGAAATCTATTAATACATCAAATAAATTTGAACGAAATGCAATTGATCAATTTACATTTGATCTTGAAGATATTGGAAAAGTTTATTTTTTTTCGAGTTTTATTTTATTAAAAAATTATTAGTTTTTTTTTTTAAATATTTAAATAGATTGGACATATTATTATTGGACATAATGGAAAAAATCTTGGGGCTGGATGGTTTTTGGATTGGATAGAAATTGATATACCCGTGCGTCGGGAAGTATATAAGTAAATAAAGTATTTATTTTAACATCTAAATATATCTATTAAAACAACATTTTTGAAGAAAAAACGAAAATTGATAAAAGAAAATCTTTTTATTTGAAACTGATTTTAAACGATCATTTTTAATAAAATATAATGAAATAAGTATATATTAATAGGTTTCCATGTTATCGTTGGTTAGATAAAAAAGAAGGTGATGGAAAAATTGAACTTGAATTAGTTCCAGGTGATTTAAAGAAAAAGATCAACGGTATATAAAATATAATTTAATTAATAAATAAAATATAATATATATTATTTGTTTAAGGTATTCCATATGTAATAACAGTATATACAGGTGATAAACTTGGTGCTGGAACAGATGCAAATGTATTTATTCAAATCTATGGTGTTAAAGGAAAAACAGAAGAAATTATTCTTAGAGATGAAAAAGATAATTTTGAAAGAAATATGGTTTAATTAATTTGTTTTATTTTAAATAAAAATTAAATTATTTTTATTTATTTATTTTATTTAAGGTTGATAAATTTACAATTGAAGCTCCTGATGTTGGACAAATAAAAAAAATTCGAATTGGTCATCATTCAGAACATTTTGCTGCAGCATGGTATCTTGAAAAAGTAAGAATATCGCCTTTTATTTCTTATTATTATACTACGAATAAATGATGATTAACATAAAAAAAAATTTTTATATCCAATATGTGTGATTTTGACAAAAATACGAATAATAAGGGTTTTTCAAAATATAAATTAAATCGAATCGTATCTATCTATTATTTTTTGAGCCAAGTCTACGAAATACAGTGGGAAGCTTTGGCATAAGTGAGCGAGTATGCGATTTTTTTTCTTAGCAAGAATTTTCATCTAACTACAAGTGACAATATACCAGTCGGGCAATCGGTTTTAAGTAAATAAACGATTTTCTAAGAAAAGTTGTATTTGAAAAGAACTAAGGATCGGAGATTTCGGTCTCGTTTATGGAAAAAAATCTTTTTTAAAAATATATTCAACTGAATATCATTCGATGTAACTTGATACCGCTGATTTCAAATATTACCTTGACTTTTTTCAAAATATAATATTCATGCCTAAAACTGAATTTTTTTTGTCAAAACCTCTAATCAGTCCTTTTATGAAACACAATTTGAAAGGGAGTGCTGAAGTGTTAATGGGTAGAAATTTACATTCACTCCTCTCCCCACAGATGTAGTAGACATCCTTAGTAAGACCCTTGTCACAGATTGTGACAGATGCAATATTATAATCTGTCACAAATCGAAATAGATGGTCTTTTGAGGTTATTATACAGCATGAGAAATGCAGTTTGGAGCCCGTCACGTATAGTGACATGCGTCTTCAATGACTATCAGAGGTTATGTATAAATTAAGTCTAGTTAATATATCTTTGAAGTATTTTCATTGTTGAAGTTCGATACTGCAAATTAAGGAATAATGGTGAAGTATATCTGAATGTGCATCAAACACGGCTTTGAAATAATTAGGAAAAATAGGTACATCGTGTTTCACATCTTTAATCTCGTCAGGGATTGTGCGACACAGCTTTTCCACGAAAAACTAACTTTCACAAAAACGATCATTTTTATATATGACCTGTGGCAGATCGACAATCTGATTCCAAATATTACATTAGTTTTTCTTCAAGTAGACTTGGGATTTTTGGGTATCCTTTAAAAAACAACCTAGAAAAGGTTTAATGAGTTGGTGCTATTACAGTAAGTAGAACACATATGTACCTATATCTGGTAAAAATACGCGCTCGATTAGGCGTGATTCTAAGAGTTGATTTCTAACATAGAAATTCTCCTAATATTTTACTCTATTTTAAATTAGATTACGGTATGTTTTTTTTCATTATAATATTGTATTATAGTACTCTGCGAATTGACTTATAACAGAAAACTAGTTTTAGAGAATAATACAGAACGTCAGATTATTTAGAAAATTATCAAAGTATTGACAGATTTTGAGTTTTGATTAAATTAATTCGACGATTGGAGAGATTTTTCTATATTTGATAATATCTAAAATAGGTACATATTCAACGATATTTAAATGAACAAATTCCAACAGGAAAAAATAATATTGATGAATATTGGTTTATTTGTCAAGAATGGTTTGATAAAAGTAAAGGAGATAAACAAACAGTTAGAGAATTATTACCAACTGATCAAGCTGGACATACATTGAATAATCAACATCGTAATTAGAATATTTAATTATTATTTATATTAAATATAATTAATATGTTTTTTTTTTGTTTTAGAAATAATATATATTGCACATGTATTTACAGGTGATAAATCAGGAGCAGGAACAGATGCAAATGTTTATTTAACAATTTATGGTGAAGAAGGAGATACAGGTTAGATTTATTGTATTTTATTTATTAAACTAACTAGCTTTTTTTAAATATAGGTGAAAGAGAATTAAATCAATCAAAAACAAATAAAAATAAATTTGAACGAAAACAAGTTTGTTTTACATAGATTTTATTTCATTATTTTATTAATTTATCTTAGGAAGATATTTTTGAAGTAAAATGTGTGCCTTTGGGAAAATTAAGAAAAATTAAAATTCGACATGATAATTCTGGAGTAAGAATTTTTTTTATATTAACAAAAAAAAACTAAATCTAACAAAATAAATAGAAATATTTAATAATAAAATAAGTATTTTTAAATTGTTTAATTCAAAAAAAATATTCTTTAAAAAAAAACTAAGATTTAGAATATGAAAATGTAAGATTCTTTACGAAGAATTTCGATCATGTGAAACAAATTTTAGCTAATGAACAATTTATATACATGAATTGACAATATTCACAGATGCTAATTTCGATAGACATACTCTATCGTTCTAAATCTTAAAAAAAAAGATTTTTTTTTTAAATAAACAAAATAAGAGAACTTAGAAATTTGTTAGTCTCCTTGTGGTTAATTAGGATTTATTTCGAAAAAAAAACCAGTTAATTAATTTTCTTTATTTTCTTAGATTGGTTCAGCATGGTATCTTGATCGAATTGAAATTGTTGATCCTCAAACTAATATAACGTATATAATGATAATATAATTAATAATAAATTTTTATTATTATTTAATAGACATTATTTTATATGTCAAAAATGGTTATCTACTGATAAAGATGATGGACTTATATCACGAGAAATTCCTATTTTTGAAAATAATAATGTTCCATTAACACCTATAAATGAAACTCAATCGGAATCATCATTTGATTATGATTTAGACATGAAAGGTAACATTTTATTTATACTAAAGATAAATATCATTTTCAGTATTATCTCACTTCTAAATCATTTTTAATTATAGTCATAATAATCATTGAAAATATTTATAACAGTTTTATATTTGAACTATTTGTGTGTTTTTTCTTGTCTTTATAGTATTAGCTACAACCTATAGAATAAATGTTGTTACTGGAAAGCAATTTGGAGCTGGAACAAATTCAAAAGTTTATATTATTATATTTGGAGAACATAATGATACAGGTTTTTTGTCTGTTTTTATTTTTATTCAATAAAATAAATTATTTTTGTTTTAATAATAGGCAAAGTTCCATTAACAAAATCTAAAACAAATAAAGATCCATTTGAACAAGGACATGAAGATTTATTTGAAATAGAGGCTATGGATATTGATGAACCAAAACGGATTAAGTATGAATCATAAATGTGGGACATTTGATAAGTAATGACATTACTAATCTATAGAGATTGAAGCCTTACAACCTAAGATTTTTAAATCACACTTACTTTTCTGGCCCATCTAGTCTTATCTTTTTATTGCTTTACATAATTCAGGACGTCCCTCGAGGATCCATGCGTACTAATGACGAATCCAAGATTTCGGAAGGAGGAGGGAGTAGTCATAGGCAAAAGCCATTTCTCAACACTCATTCGAGATAGTATCGATTCGTTTTTTTTCTCGTTTTTGCTGAGAAAAAATGGAAAATATTTTCTTGAAGGAACAGGGCAATAGCCCCACCGCCCTCTATAATAGCCCTTGAGAACCTACAAGTGCTCTCATATAATAACCTTTGATGGCCTATGGTTAATGCAATATGATAGACCTTGAAGATCCATGTGTTCATAGGAATCAGATAATATAATACCAACGAAAGATCTTACAAGATTCGTATAACAAGAAACGTAGAAGAACTAACCAATGGATCGAATTGGATCTTATAAGATTTGATAAAATTTCTAAATAAAGAAACATAAATGAAGACGTAATGCAGATCTTGTAAGTTCTTTTTCTTCTTTTGAAATTCATGATCAAATTGTTTTGATCATCAAAAAAAAGTATCTATGGGAAAATTCTATTCAACTAGGACAATCAAGATTAACCCTACGAGGATGAAATCTTTTTTGTAGTGAACAAAGTTGTAATTTTTCTGGAAATTCGTTCGTAAAATTCCAATAAAATTCATAACTTTGCACATTTTATTATAGTTTTTAGATTCTCCATTTTAATTCTAATGAATTATCAACTAAATGTAAATTATAAAAATTTAAAGGAAGCGTTCTCTTCCCGGGTCAATCGATACGGCTACCCATATACGGTCCGTTTATGTGTCGTAGGGTAGCCGTAAACATAACGTATTTGGACTGTATCGTTCGACCTGAGTTGACATGATGAAAGAGATAAATGTAATATAGAATAACATATCTTTACTCCAATAAAGTTTCATATTTAGCAACTTACTCATGCTCATTAAAATAATCAACTTGAAAAAAGATTCAAAATCTTATTTGCTCATATCACCTTTCTAGTTATCTTCATTAAAAAAAAAGTTTTAAACGGTAAAATTGGAGTTCGCTCTTGAAGAGAAATTGAGATGAAGCCATTATTCATGATTTAAATTGCATCCAATACCTCTTCATATGCATCCAAATCATCATTAGAAAGTTCAAGCTCATCTAAGTTGTTGACTAGTTCGTCAAAATTGAAGCCATTCTCACTAATGTCATTGCTGCAGATAAGTGACAAGACTTGTCATTAACTTTATTATTTCCATAGAATTCCATTTATTTAGTTTTGATTGTAAAAACATTATAAAGAAATAAAAAATTCAATTTCGAAAGAAAAACTATATGTTTCAGAAATGCAACAATTGACGTAAATTTATCGATGAGAAGAAGAATATATATATATATACTCAATAGAGAATGAGAACATTCTTCAAAAATATGATTAGAAGAAAAGAGATATTATAAGTTTACTGTAGCTAATCAACAAGGACAAAAGATATTTGAAAAGACTATATAAGAAAAGAAAAGTATAAGATGAAAAATACGGTTATTTATGAGCTAAATGTGAACTAGACATATTTTTCTCTATTGAAAAATAAGTGAAACAAGATATGTTTCACCGTCCTCAAAAGGATAGAGCTTGATGATTCCAAAAATTTGCTGGAATCGCGTTTTCGGATAGTAAAAATAATGAAAATGCAGCTTCGATTCCCTACAAATTTTCTCCATAAGATTTCTCTCACCATGTCCGACTTAATACCTCTCACTTCTTGAGTTCAAAATCAATCATTGCTCATCATACTCATTCTCAGGTTTATGAATCCGCGATTGGATTCGACTAGCCGACAAAATCCGATGAGAATCGGTCAAAAAGAGTGGGCACCACACATAAACTCCAAATTTGTAGCTCATTTACGCATCTATATTTAACATAATGATATTTGAAATTATAGAGCTGACCAAAAAAAGTTAATAATTTAATACAAGAAATTTCTCCTGAAATCGGAAGTGTCATTCCCAATACAGAACAAAATTCTCAAAAAAAGAACACAATTGTTCTGTTATAAGAATGGCAGCACCATAATTTCAAATAGTACTTGATAATACATGAGAACGTCAGTGAACTACAGATATGGAGTTTACGCTGTTTGGAGCTTACTTTTCTGAAGGATGAAAATACACGTGTAGTAATCATTGACGAATCCTACGGTAGGATCCTGCTCAATTTCTGATATGATCTAACAATCGGATTTAATATGCGTGGATAGTCACAGACATATACATAGGGATGTCAATTAAATCACATAGTCATTTTCTAGTTAAACACCTCGCAAGTAAGTTATTCAAACAACCCAGGTCGATGATTCCGAGCGCCGTTTCCGGCGCTGTATGAGGTATGAAACGGCCATGAACGGATGTCGTTTTTCGCTGTTTAACATCGTAATCCGTTAACCCAGATTTGTATATGTAGTTTCGCCGGAACGGAAACGGCGCCGTTTCAGGTCGTTTCCGATGAATAACTATGAACCGTATCGATGCCGTTTTCAGCCGTTTCATGCCTAAAACGCGCCGTCTTTTTGACGTTTTACATCAGGTAGTAGTAGTAGCTTTCATTTCGTCGGCTCTATCATAACTATTCAGGACCAGCAATACGATGCTCATACATGATTGTATAAGACGAAATCCGACGATGTCCGATCACAGCATACTATCGTATTTAAAATTCTCTACTGTGGTGCCCATGCCATCAAAATCGGGCAAACATCGGTGACTAATCGTCAGTTTTGGGGATAAAATTGCAATTCTAAGTAAAAATATAATTATTTTGTTTAAGATAACTTACCATCTATGATGGTATTAGACCAGCCTAAATAAAAAAAAATAATCATTTTATTTAAAAACACTTACCATTTATATTGGTATTGAATCAGCCTAAATAAAAAAATAATCATTTTATTTAAAACAAGTTACCGCTCATATATATATATAGACCAAAAAAATATTTTTTTGACAAAAGGCAACAGATTACCGATGTGAAAGAAAACGGCGTCGTAAACGGTGTAAAACGGCAAAAAACGACATCGTTACGGGCCGTTTTACGTGAGCTCGTAAAACGATGAAAATAGGACGAAAAATGATCACCGTTATTTAGCGAAAAAAACGGCCCGTAAAATGAGCTGACAGATTACGGCTTGATAACGGTGAAAAAGGATAGCCCTTACGGCTGTCGTTTCAGATGAGACGGAAACGACTGTAGTGTTTCGTCGTTGTCAAGCCGTTTTACGATTCACCGTAAACGATGGCCTCAAAGTGACCGTTTTTCGTCGTTTTTTACAGTTTAAGGCCGTTTACGATGGCGTATTCTTTCACCTGGGAAGACCTGAAAAAGTGAGCTCGATATCTGATATCAAGATTAGAAGGTCACTCTTTGCTTTTCATATACCTCATTAGTATTGAACAAATTAGTATTTAATCTCGACACTCGGATACGATCGTATTTATCATCCGAAAGAATCCCTATGTGATTTTGCTTTACGGCTTCCGATGACGTTCTTAATGGATTCTGTGAGTTCTAATAAATTCCTATTTGATTCATTTGTGGGACTGGTGGACGGATGGAGAAGATGGCTTAAGTTAGACCATTTTCGATAGTAATCCGTCGTGATACGCTTGCTTCTCGGATAGGTTTTCATAAGATACGATTCTTTTCCTAAGTATTTACGATCTGTATCCATCGTTTTTCGGGGCAGATTCTTGTTAGTGGATTTATTCGGAATCGTAAGGATCTGGTACGATGCTTTTCGGTCCGGAATACTGCTTCCATTTTTCATATTTGTTCGAAGCAGTTCCAGGTGGAAATATGCTGGAATTAGCAAAAAATAACTGTGGTTCCTATTGGTTCTGGCCGAACTCGGCGGCCGAAACCATTGCTCTGGGTTAACAAAAACATGCGAAAAAATTTTGGAAACAGATGACCGGAAATGAAAAGAACAAGTACATATGCATAATAAGTGAGCAGAAAGAAAAAAAAGTAGGATTGTATGTAATAATGATCTTGAAAAACGATTCTGGTTTCAATTCTGATTCATAAAAGTTTTAGAAAACTGATTGTCCATGCTCTTCTTGATTCCAATAAATCGATTTCAGTCCGATTATCAATTATAATAATCCGATTTTGGTTCTAAGAAATCAGTTCTAATTCGACTGTCAATTCCATGTTTTTTCTTGAAACACGAAACTTTAATTCGAGATAAATAGAAGATCGTTTGAACTATAATCATAAGTATATCTATAGAAGAATTGTATTGAATTGTCTATATAGTAGTGTCATTACTTAAAATATTTTCCAATTAAAATAATAAAATATTTAATTTACTCAAAAGAATTGGTCATGATCGTTCTGGTCTTGGGTCTGATTGGTTATTAGAACGTGTTGAAATTGATGTACCTAAATTAGGTCATACATGGATATTTCCATGTGGAAAATGGTTAAATAAAGATAATCATTTTGAAGTGGAATTGTTTCCAAGTTCTGCAGCAACTGAAGTTTATAAACCACGTAAAGAAAAAAAAAATCTTATTATTGAAATATATTTGTTTTTTTAAGATGTTCCATATGAAATAAAAGTTTATACATCAAAAACAATTACTGCAGGAACAGATGCAAATGTTTTTATTGAAATATTTGGTATTGGAAAAACAACAGGTCAATTTATGTTATGTAATAAAACGGATAGAAAAGGAAAATTTCAATCAGGTTCAATTGATACTTTTATATATGAACTTGAAGATGTTGGAGATATTATTGAAAAAATTCGTATTGGACATGATAATAAGGGTTTTGGTATTGAGAAACAAATAAATTATTTTATTTAATTTAATCTTTTTTATTTAAAATTAGGTCCAGGATGGCATTTAGATCGTGTTGAAATTCGTCGAATGCTTAAAGATCATACAACAAAAACATATTTATTTCCATGTAATCGTTGGTTAGCAAAAAGTGAAGATGATAAACAAATTGTACGTGAACTTAAATGTAAAAAAGATAATTTTAATTATGATCAAAGTGGTTCATCAACACCACGTGGAAAAACTTCATATGAAATTAAAATTGTTACGACAGATAAACAAAATGCTGGTACAACACAACATGGATGGATTGTTATTGAAGGAAATAAAACAAGATCGAAAAAAATTTCATTAAGAAATACAATACAAAATAAAATTCTACAACGGTAACGAAGATAAAAAAATATTTTATTTTATTTTAAAATAAAAATTTGTAGAGGACAAATGAATACATTTACATTTGAAAGTGAATCACTTGGAGAAATACGTAATATTGTATTAGGTCATGAAGAACGACAGGATTTACCTCTTAAAAATTATGAAGGTCATAAAGCTATGTGGCATGTTTCATATGTTATTATAAATGATCTATCCACTGGTTTTAGGTTAGATTTTATTATTTAATTATTAATTAAATAAATTATTCGACTATTCTTAAATTAGATATGAATTTCCAGTAGATCAATGGATTCCTCTTAATAATCAAGGAGATGTATTTCATTGTGTTAATAACAGACAAAATCTTCCTATTCCACAACAACAACAACAACAACAAGGTCAACGTCATATGATTAATTATAAAATCGTTGTTCATACAGGTAATGTATCAGGTGCTGGAACAGATGCTAATGTATCAATTATACTTTATGGAACATTGGGAGATTCAGCTTTACAACAATTAAAACAAAAAGGACGAAATTTATTTGAACGTGGTCAAGTGGATCAATTTATGATTCAATGTTTAGATTTAGGTAATATTAAAACCGAAACAAATATTTATTTTTCTATAAAAATAATTTTATTTATAAAATAAGGTCAACTAATTAAATTACATATTGAACATGATAATAAAGGTTTATTTTCATCTGATTGGTTTCTTAATAAAGTTGAAGTAACTAATATGTATACAAATCAAACAGTTGTATTTCCATGTAATCGATGGCTTGCAAAAAAACGTGATGATCATCAACTTAAACGAGAATTATTTCCAGAAAATGCATAAAAACTATTTGCCCTTTTTTTTTTCTTTTCTTAGTTGTAAGAGTAGAGATTGAATATTTAGAAAGTGTGTATCAATTTTTATTGCTTGACTAAACGTGCTTCTTTTTTTTCTTCTTTTCAATAAATATTTTTCAACATTCTAAAATAATCATTTTATTATTACTTAAACAAGAGAGTTGGGCAACTTTCTGATCGGTGACAAAAATGATAATTTAAAGCGGAAAAATGGGCTTCAGGTCAAAAATGCCTTTTTTCATATACGACGGTCCAACGAGTGTATCGATAATAAATTCCCCAGGACCTAAATATTACAGAGAAACAACGAAAAAATCGTCATTGCCAGCAGAAAAAAGATAATATGAAGGGAAAAACGCATTTCTAAGCAGGAAAAATGATCAAACAATCGGAAATACTCATATGATAAAGAAGAATAATCCTTCTTTACTTTTCAAATTCTATAACAAGTTTCAACGAAAAATTGCAAATTAAGCGAAAAATTCATTTCTTTGTTGGAAAAACAATCATGAAACTGAGAATAATGACATGATTAAAGAAGAATAATGCTGGTTCTTTCATAATTCTATAGCCATTTTCAGCGGAAAAACGAAAATCAAGCAAAAAAATGTTCGATATTAGTGAAAAAATGAGTTAGAAAAATGTAAATGATTTAGTATATAAAGAAACTCCCTTGACTGTAGTGAGGGTCTCAATCCCGAACTTGACGGTGTGTTTGTGTGATTGTCTGCACCTCGATTTGGTCAATTTTTTAATCAATCAGAATGCATCTTTGCTAGCTCTCACACATGCTCAGGTAGCCTACTACGGGCAGGTCCTCAACCACTATATATTGGATGTACGCATAGGTCCTTAAGTACTATATATTGAGGGTATGCATAGGTCCTCAACTACTATATATTGGGGATATCCTTGGGCCCCCAAGTACTATACTATGGAGATACCTCAGAGTCCTCAATTGCTATACTATGTAGCCAAGCATGGATCCTCAAGTCCTATTCTAAAAAGGAACTCATGGGTCCTAAAGTACTATAGTATAAGTTTATCCATGGCTCCTCAAGCCTTATACAGTGGGTATACTCAAAGATCCCAAAGCTGTATACTATGAACGTACCTGTAACTCCTCAAGTCCTATGCTAGGAAGGTACCCGTAGTTCCTGAACTTCTATACCATGAAGGTACGTCTAAATCTTGAAGTCCTATATTATGAAGGCAACCCTATTGTCGACGCTAGAAGTGAATGGAGAAAACTCTGGGAGGAATATCTCCCGAACGAATGCAGCTAGCGACCTGCGGTTTTCACCAATCGAAAGAGGAGGAGTAGGGGCGTCTTTTTCTCCGATAATGTATAAGATGAGAATCTTTTAAAAGTAATCATATTCGAAGAACATTCAAAAGAACTGATGAAAATGGCCTGTCAGCTAGATGAAATTTTGATTTTGATCTTTGATTTAGAAAGAGAAACTTGAGATCTATAATTCCAGACACAATGTGCTTTCTTACTTTTTCCTACATTTTCATCGAAATTTCAAGCTACTCTGATAAAAAGTGCGAAAACTTAGTAAAAAATTAGCAAAATTTCCTATCATTTGCGCATGTTAGTACATTATTCCATTTGCACAATGTTAGAATGTAATAAGACAACCATTGGCGTTGTATCTGGAGCTATAGATCTCAACTCCCTCTATCTAAATCAAAAGTCAAAATCAAAATTTCATCTAGGTGACAGGCCATTTTCATCGGTTCTTTTGAATGTTATTCGAATATGATTACTTTTAAAAGATTTTCATTGTATATATTATCGGAGAAAAAGACGCCCCCACTCCTCCTCTTTCGATTGGTGAAAACCATAGGTCACCAGCTACATTCGTTCGGGAGATATTCCTTCCACAGTTTTCTCCATTTACTTCTAGCGTCGACAATACATCATAGTATAACTTTTATGAGCATCTAATGAAAAGTGTCGTATACATCAAAAAGATGAAAGCGATCACCGCTGGTCAAGCTTCAATGAAAAGAGAAATGCGCAGAAACTAAAAAAGTTACAAAAGATAAACAACCAAGCCAAAAACTAATAAATATAACGGACACTGCCATAACTTTTTCTTATTATCCTCAGATACAATTAACTTGAATTACTATTCCAAAATAAATATTACAGAGTATTACTGTTTCGTGGTGTCATTCATTTCAGTAATATCCGTTCGTAGTTTCTAATTTGCATTGTTTCATTATAATGAACAGTATCAAAAAAAAAAAAATAATAATTCATTCATAAAAACATAAAACAATACCAATGATCGAATAATTACTCTTTTTCCTAGGCAAATTCATGAGTAAGGTATGGAATCGATAGAGGTCGTCGAGATCTATCTGGAAAGTTGATCAGGTTCATTTTAAAATGCTTAGGACCGAATCCTGACGAGCTTTACTAAAGTTGGATGGCTTTGTTCATATTTTTGGACACTAATTAGCGATTTTCTAATTAACACATTCGAGGCGATTCAGTTTTAATAGAGAATAGCTCTAATAAATCCATTTTCCTGTCTATTCTTCTTTCAACAAATGCACTCGTTGGCCTTTTCATTCTATACTGGCTCGTTATTTTCTTTTTTCTGTTTGTAACATCATATGGGCATTTACGTTTCTCTACGAACTGGATAATTTAAGTTCAAACCTAGTGCAAGACAAAAATCAACATGCTGCACGAAGCGCAAACTCGCTGATCACAAGCTCGAAACAAAGGAAGGATCTGCGCAAGTTGTGCAAAACTCTGTACTAGCTGTTACGAGAAAACAGGGAACAATAATCGAGAAAAGCCTGTCATGCAACAATAAAGGGAGGAAAAACTTTGTTCTGATTGTAACAAATTTTTTTGTCTTGATTGTTTCAATGAGAAGCATCACGCTATGCAATAAAGGATTTCAAAAATAGCGAAAGCAGAGCAGATGATACATTACATGTAACCTTCCACCTAAGGATAAACGAGAAAAAAGTGTTTTTCTATTAAGTATCTTGTTAAAATATAGTGGGGTCCACCGGTGGACCCCATCGCCTCGAATGTGTTAATTATTTGTTGGAATTGGAACAATAAAATATGAAAAGTATAGAGCTCATCGAGTTCTACTTGGAAAGATGTTCATCTGGGTTGGAAAGTTCTTTAGAACGAATATTTTCAATAAAAACTCGAATCCTGGCCCTAAGATATCCTACGTGTACTTATGTTAAGATCTTGGTACGAGAAATACGATGATTACGATAAAAAAACTTGTTTTAACATTAATTCAATTGTCGACAAACTTTTGAAGTAAACATTTTGAAATATTTTACACTTAACTACTTCATAATTGAACAGTACATCGTGTATAGGCCGCTTGGAAACTCAATACTGTCATTAAACATTTTGTTCAATTTTTTATTATAGAATTAACATTAGTTGTTATCCTTTATGGTCATGATTGTATTGTATAGTATATAATACTAATATTTATTATTGCTTTGCATAGAATAACCTGTGAGTCATTCATGTTATGCTTGATTGCATTCTTTTGCGTATAGAAGGAATAAAAAAAATTGAATATAACTTTTTTTCTTGTCTTTCGTTTTTCATATCGTTTATACCTATTTTTCGATATTTTTCTTTTACTTCAATCATACAATCTTTTATTTTTTGTTATTAATCAATGAAAGAATAGAAATATATGAAACAAGCCAATGTTATAACTTATTTTAGTCAAAAAATAATTCGACCATGACGCACAAGGTAAATAAATAAAATTCACAATAGAAGAAGAAAATATATCTCAAATTTAAATAAATTTCATTTTGTTTTTTGAATGAAAATTAAAAACATCTACTTTTTTCTATTTGATTAGGAAAATCAAACAGCTCTTGATATGAAAGGTGGTGAAGGTCCTTTAATCGATCGTCCTTCGTATTCAAGTGAGATTTTTTTTCTCTATAATCAACCTTTCATTTAATCTTTTTTGCATAAAGTTATAAATAGCTATAAAAAAATAGTTATCAAAATGAGAATCATTCTCAAATAATAATTTATCTAAAATATTCATGTATGTACATTTGAATGCAATTGTATTTTGTGTAAAATTGTATGAATATTATATTTAAAATAATTTAATATAAATTTTTAGGATTGAACATGACATCAAATTATTCGACAACACCACTTGCAAACCATTCTAATGGATTTATAAAACGTGTGAGTTTAATTGTATTAACATTACATAATGTTGTGAGTATATTATTACTACGTTATGTACGTACAACATCTGGTCCACGTTTTATAAATTCAACAGCTGTTGTTATTTCAGAAGTTCAAAAAACAATTTTAAGTATACTTTTAGTTATTAATGAAGAACGTAATATTGTAACAAGTTTTAAATTAATTTATAATAAAATAATATGTCAACCTATTGATACATTTAAAACTGAAATACCAGCTTTACTTTATACATTACAAAATAATCTTTTTTTTATTGCAATTTCAAATTTAGATGCTGCTACATGTCAAGTTAATATTTGCTTTTCTTTGAAAATTTTTTTTAATTTGATAACAATGAAATTTTCTACAAAAAAATATTATTTTAGGTTAGTTATAAAATGAAAATCTTTACGACAGCTATTTTTATGGTAATTATACTTCATCATCGAATAAATCTTACTCGATGGTTTGCATTATTTCTTCTTTTTATTGGCATTTCTCTTGTACAAATTGAAAATATGATATCAACAACACCTAAACAAGATGTTAATGCTGTATATGGATTAATTGCTGTTGTTACTGGTTGTAAGTTTAAAGCAAAATTGAAAAGAAAAATTTTTTTAATAAAACGATTTATATATATTCTTTAGGTATATTAAGCGGTTTTGCTGGTGTTTATTTTGAAAAAATTCTTAAAGGAAGTGACGTATCTGTATGGATACGTAATATTCAATTGGGTGTTTTTGGAATATTTTTTGGTATTATAACAACATACATATCTGATGATGAAGAAGTAAAAACAAAAGGATTTTTTTATGGTTATACAAATATGGTATGGACAGCTATACTTGTTCAATCATTTGGTGGTCTTATTGTTGCATTAGTTGTTAAACATGCTAATAATATTCTAAAATGTTTTGCAACATCATTAGCTATTGTAATTTCATGTCTAGTCAGTATGGTATTATTTGATTTTCAATTAACAATATTATTTACATTAGGTTCAAGTTTAGTTATATTTTCAATATTTCTTTATTCGAAACCAAATTTAATTTCCTATGTACCAATTGTTAATATGCTTTTTAAAGATTAATTACTATTAATTTAAGAATAGTTATTAATGATCTGAAGTAATTAAATAAAACTATAAATTTAGATTTTCTCTTTAAATAATTGTATACTGAAATGATAGGCGTTTTCTTTTTTAACTCATTTATAAGTATTTGGAATGTGATAAAAAAATGTGAAACCAAAAAAACATATTTCCTTTTATTTATTGTAGTGATTCGTTGTTTACTTTTTCTCGATATACATTCGTTATTCTTTTCTTCTATCCTTTATATCACTTGGACACAGTTTGTTATTTTTTTTATTTGTATTTTGCCATTAGTATCATTTGCAGTGGCCTATCCAGAATTTTTAGAGCAATGGACAAACTTCTGTTGTATTGAATAAAAACGATGGGCGAAATGGGCAAGATTTTTCTTGATAGACAAAAATGTTTTTTTATTGATAATGTAAAAAAAAAACAAAAACAAATGATATGTGGTTCTCTCAATAACACAAAATAAATGAAACATGGTCCTTTTTATAATACAAAAAAAAATGTAATATGCTCTTTTAATCATGTACTTCAAATTTAATCAAAATCAAAATGACGATGATGCATTTGTGTATATAACTTCAATATTTCATTTGGATTTATATCCAAATCTTTTTGAATATATGCAGCAGCAAGTCCATTGAGTCTATTTTGTTTCATTCTAGAACGACAATAAGTTTTAATTCTTCACAAATGACTGAAACTTCTTTCGGCAGATGCTGTTGATATAGATAATGTTGCCAAGAAAATTAATAGATAACGAACATTTGGATATAATACATTATCTGCTTCTTTAATTATTTCATTCAACCATTTTTTTTCCTCCATTCAGCATCCATTTTTATTTTAAGCAAATCCTTACATTTTTTTTACCATCTTTCTAATTCGGAATTTAATTGTAACAATGATGGTAAACGATCAGTAAATTGTTTCGATAATTTTTTTGTTAATTCAAATGGTTTTTTATTTACAATTATTTCTGGTCGCAATTTGCTCAACAAAATTATTCGTTCGCTTTTTAAACCAGATCATCGACTTTTAATGTTATTGATTAATTCATCTAAGAATCGTAAATAAACATGGTCACAATAAAATTGTTCTGAATCACAAATTAATATATTTTGTTTTCGTAAAGCTAATATTGAATGACATGGTATACATAGTGTGACAAAGAATCCTTTACATAATCCATTAGCATGACTATAAATAACATTATGAAAATAATCTTGAGCCTGACGTTTTCGTTGTTCAAATGTATCTAATAAATCGTTAATATATCGATTAGCCGACGAAAAATCCGATGTTTCTCTTTGTATTAAACGACTAATTGGAACAATATCCGATAATAAAAAATATGAAATACAAGTTGATATAATGTGTTGAAAATTGTTTATGGGATGGTACAATTGTTCAGCAGTCGAATCTTTCAACATTCCATATCTAAATTTATCTAATGTATTAATAATCGGAATGCATAATCCTAAAAATGTTTCAATTGAAGTATTTCTATCAATCCATCGAGTATCACATAAACGAAGTGAACGTTTTTTATTTGTTAAACAAATATACTCACCTTGATACTCCATAATTTCAGACAGTAGAGTATGCATTCTTTTTGATGAGTTTATAGAAAAATTAATTATTTCCTTGATTGTGCCCATCATATTACGAATTTGTGGAATATTGCAACTATTCATCAATGCTAAATTGAGACAGTGGTAGAACAATGATAATATTCTCCATCTGGACATTGTTGCTTAATTAATGTTTGACAACCTCAATAAATACTGGCCATATTGGATCCTCTATCATATGCTTGACCTATACAATTATCAAATGGTAAATTATGTGTCGTCAAATAAGCAAGAATAACATTAGCTATTATTTCATCAGTACACGAAATGGTTTCAATGAATGCTAAAAAGTCTTCTCGTATATCATTTGTTTTTTTATTATAATATCGTATCGAAAGACTTAATTGTTCGACTGTTGATGCATCTGTTGTTTCATCTACAATAATCGAAAATAAACAACTTTTTACTCGTTGTAAAATTTCTTTTGAAATGTATTTGTGTATGCAGTCAATAATTTCATTTTGAATTATTGAACTTGTATAAAACGCACTTTTTGATCCATATTCAATATGTTCACGAAGAATTTTATCACTCGTATCGATATGTTGTTTTAATAATGCAATAAAATTTAAACCAGAATGAGAATCAATTACATTTATACTTTGTCTTATATCATCGATGGTTTCCTCTCTGTAATTACGGATAGGAATGTTTTGACATGAACAGGTAATTATTATTTTTATAACTGATGCTAATATTGCTTTATTATGATTAATTTTTTCAATTCGGTTTTTGTCAATTAATAATAAAATTGATAGCGCTGGATGTTGATATTTACGCATAAAATCGTCGGCAGCAACTATTGAGTTCTAATGAAATCGTGAATTAATACCCATGTAAATACTTTTTGTGTGAAAACACGTCTCCAGTGAAACATTTCTTGCGTCCAGGTGCGGTTCCATATAGAATTGCGCCTAAACGCACTAAAAATCAGCTTTTTACCGCATTTGAGCGCGGTTGCATATTGAAAGTCGCGTTTGGACGCAGTGAAAAACAGTTTTTCATTGCGTCTGAACGCGATTTATAAGAAAATCGCGATTGAACGCATATATTCTGCGTTTGGTGTTTGCATGGGTATGGATTTTCCATGACGTAGTAAAATGTTTCAAGTGTTTGTATTGATGGCAAGGCTTATCAACAATTAGCATCAGTACGTATTTTTTTTTGGAAAAATTGTATTTTAATAACGTATTGCGTCGCTTTTCATTCGACATAGCTTCGTATTAGTACTTTTTAGAATAGAACAATCAAATGAATAAGTGCACAATTATATATATTTGTTTTTTTTTTCATCTTTTCTTATGTTACTGGTACAGAAGAAAATGAATTATAACCTGTCTCGTCCAGTTTACTGTCTTGTCCATTCGTCTATATCAATATCAAAAGAAAAAATAAAAGAAAAAAGATAAGAATAAATATGTATATATACAGCTGTGCACTTGTCATTTTGTTGTTCTGTTTAATTCCTAATAGAAAGAACAAAAAAAGGGTGCATATATGATTCAAACAAAAGAAAAATACAAGTACTAATTAATCAAAAAATAAATCGGGGATTCTGAAAACGTAAAATTTCAATGGGTAAAAACTTAATAATGAAAATTTATGTTGGGCAATTGTCTGTTTGCCAGCCCCTGGGGACGACATTGATCATTTAAAACATTTTAAAACTTATATTTCACTGTTTAAGAGAGACTTTATAAGCCTATCGAGCAGCCGTCAATAGGGTCATTTTATGATAAAAACTGACATGTAGCTTTTTTCTATCAATCGATTCCCCACACAAAACTAGGTTTATGAAAAATTTGTTAGGCTACTGTGATGTAATTTGACAGAGTTACAGACATCGAAACTAGGAGAAGTCTAAAAAACCAGGAAACAAAGCGACCTCCAATGATTGACTTATATCTCTGCCATTTTTTTTCGTTTCATTCGGACAATGTCTCATTCAAAAGAGCACGTAAAACTAAACAAAACACAATTTATATCTTCATAAAAAATTGAGGTTTAATATTGAAAAAAAAATTTTCGAAAAACCTGCAATTTTTAAACTAAATTGGTTTCATTGTAAGTTCTTTTTCAATATAATAATTATTTTAGGGGGCAGTTTAATCTAGTATATCTTGTAGAGGGCTTTGGGCTCTACAAAAGCATTATAAAGATCTCGAAAAAACGCTTCAAAAAAGTGCGAAAAAGCTAAAAGAACACCATTTCATAGGCATCGCTTTGTACCTTTTTAACTAGTATTTAGCAGATTTTGATTAGAAAAATTATGCATAATTAAAATTAGTATGATATTCTGAAGTAGCGTCGAAAAATAAACCGGATTATGTATATAGGGTAGTCAATAAGTTCTCGCACTTTCAAATATTTATTCATAGAAAAAACATTCTGCTAATCTTTTTACAGTAAATATTTGATACAAAGTTTCATCCTTTCGATCTACGTCTGAAACATCTTTCGGTATTCTTGAATGAGTATTGAATTGAACTGCTTAGATAACGCTTCAGCCAAACTTGTAGTATCTGGATACGTACCAAGATTACGTTTCAGGCAACTGAACAACCAGAAGTCTGAAGGAGCAAGGTCAGGTGAATATGGCGGATGAGCCATAACTTTGAGTTTTTCTTCGTGAAGATAATTAAAAACAATGTCATTCATATGTGGTCGTGCGTTGTCATGATGGAGTTTTATATGGTATTGATCGATGTTCCAGAAGGTAGATGACGAATAACTAAAGGTTCATTTGTCATAAAAAAATATAATGAACATTGTTTTTTCTTCAAAATTGTTGTCTTCTCATATCTGTTAGAGGACTTTTTCCTTGTGCTATGTAAGCTTTCGATTCTTTTTTTTTGATTTAATTTTTCGATGATAAAGCCAACTTTTATCACCGGTAACTATGTCGCATAGTTCTCATTCCCTACTTTCAATCTTTTGTAAATTTTCGAGACAAATACCAACGCGACGTCAACGTTGTACTAAAGTGAGTTTATGAGGAACCCATCTTGACGATACCTTTTTTAACTTAAGGTGTTGTTTGAGAATAGTATGTACACTTCCATGTGATGTATCTAACATGTCAACGATATAATCATTACTAATGTGTGGATTATTATTTATCAGGTCTTTAACAGCTTCAATATTTTCTTAAGTAATGACGGACAGCAGACGACTACTTCGAGGATCATCGTCTAACGATTCCCATCCACTTGAAAATCGATCAATCCGATGAGTAACTGTACTATGTGAAACAACACCTTGTCCATAAGCAGCAGTTAATTCATCATGAATTTATGTAGTAATTAAACCTAATAACTATCGAGTTTTTATATTTGAGCGAATACAAAGTTTTTCCATCCAAAAGCAGAAGTATTGCAAAAGTTGATTATATATTTGTCATAATAGACACTTGAGAAATTTCGTATTGGGTATTTTAACACACAACAGATGTCATTACTAGTTTCGGCCAACATCAGGAATAAAATCAATTAGGATGAAATATTTAATAGCTCGAGAACTTATTGACTACCCTATATACATAATCCGACTTATGTTTTGGCGCTACTTCAGAATATCATACTAATTATAATTATATCATAATTTTTCTAATCAAAATCTGCTAAATACTAGTTGCAAAAGTACAAAGCTATGCCTATGAAATGGTGTTCTTTTAGCTTTTTCGGACTTCTTTGAAACTTTTTTTTCGAGATCTTTATAATGCTTTTGTAGAGCCCAAAGCCTTCTACAAGATATACTAGATTAAACTGCTCCCTAAAATAATTATCATATAGAAAAAGAACTTACAATGAAAACAATTTAGTTTAAAAATTGCAGTTTTGTAGGACAATTATTTTTTAATATTAAGCCTCTATTTTTTATGAAGATATAAATTGTGTTTTGTTGAGTTTTACGTGCTCTTCTGAGTGAGACGTTGTTCAAATCAAACGAAAAAAAAATAACAGAGATATAAGCCAAACATTGGAAGTCGTTTTTTTCCTAGTTTTCTAGACCTCTCCTAGTTTCAATGTCTGCAACTTCGTCAAATTACATTACAGGAGCCTAACAAATTTTTCATGAGCCTAGTTTTGTGTGGGGAATCTATTCGTAAAAAAAAGACTACATGTCAATTTTTACCATAAAATGGTCTTTCTTGACGCATTCATGGACCCTCTCTTAAGTACCTGTATACCACTTTGAATATTCGTGCAAACTTCAAATAACTATGCAAACGATTAAATAGTCAGAGAAAAGTATTTAAACAGCTACATTTATGCTAGATTTATTCTTAGTTATATATTTGCTCAACTAACTGCGGCAAAGTCAGATCGAGCACAAGTTGACTCATATTAATTTTGTGTCTTTCCAAATGATGTTGATTTCGTTTCATTGTGATACTTGCTTGATAGTGGTTAATGCGAAAGTTGGGTATGTTTGTCGTCCATATTTTCCCATGCTTTTGTAGAACCACATCGTGTCGATCATCTATAAACGAAGTGCACGCGGCTCGCACCAATGGCTTCGGAAATTGAATTTGAGTACGTGGAGTTCGTAAAACAAACTGTTCGACAATTCGTTGGCTTCTGTTAACTGATACATTTGGCAAAGCGAAGAAGTCCATACGCTTAATCAAGATAGCATCATAGTTTTGCAACTGTTGAAGTTGGTTTTGCAACATTGATCGACATCTATATCTATCGCACGTTGATTTGTAAGTTTCATTTTTACGCTCTATCGCGGGTAAGTACAAATATTCATCTACGTCCCACGCTCCCATCCATTCCATAGCAGCTCGGTGTTCCATTAGACAATGAGTGGTAGCTAAAATATGGTCGAAACTAGTCTTTAGTCTTGCAGCTTCCTTCCACGGTATCATAGGAAATTTTCTAGTATTCAGCGACGCTATGACAGGAAATAAAACATACTCAATGACACCTTTGTCAATGTTGTCTTGTAGACCTAAACGGTAAAAATCTGTTCGAGCGTAAATATAGAAGTAATTGACGCCCAGAAATAGATGGTAGTCAATCCATTGGCGAACATGGTCAACGGATATATTCTTATCAATTGCCTTAAGAAAAAGAGCAATCGAATGTTTTCGCTCCATTTGCCAACATATCGGTACATGCAGCGTTGTATTCGTTCTAGAGCTCCCACGAGTTCTGTGGACGAACGTAAATAACCATTTATTGACAGTGGCCTCTGCGACAAGATTCTTTAGGCAGCGTTATCTAAATACTATGCCAACATGCTTACTTTCCAAAAAGTGGATTTTAGCTGGTTTAGGACTGTGATCACCATTTACTTGGCAGTATACATCATGCTCTTGTTCGATCAATACGCTGGCGTTAGTCAACTTCCATTAAAAACCAAGTCATTCCATCTGCATGAAAAAGATAGACGAGAGCATCTACGTACATTGGCTGATGCTCACAGGCAAACAGCATAAAAATGAAGTCACTGCTATTAATTGACAACGAGATGAAGCTACGATAAGCCTTCGTACACAGTCGAGCGATTTGTACGATAGTATCATCGCCTTGTAGCGAACGCATTTGTAAAGTCCGAAGTGATGAATGGTTGTCTTGATATTTCCAGTAGATGGAGAGTTCGAACAGCAACATGAGAAAGAAGAAAATAAGAAAAACAAGGAAACGATACACAATTTTATTATTCATCTACTATAGATGTATATAGACAGGTCTTTTATGTATTGAATGTGAACACGCTATTGTCCTTACCTCTAAATACTATTTGATCATGCAAAGTGATGTCGATCAAAGCAAGTATATACATACACGTTTTTCTTTTTTCTGTCATTTTTGTCATTGTTAATGTGCGTTCGCGATTTGTTATCAACATAAATAAAATATATGATGCATACATTTGGTACTAATAGCTCGATGTATACGCCATACGGCTGAGTCATTGATTTTTCTAGACAATCAGCAGTCGCATCCATCAAATGATAAATAGTTTTGGAAATTTCTTAGCAATCGCTGCTGAAAAAAATCGAGTTCAGTTGTTACATTGCTGGCACGAACAAAAATTTTTGAAGGCTTGTAGAACCGTTACCGACATCTATATATATATGTGATCGAATAGTTTTCCGTTGTTTTTCATCACTCGAATTCCTAACCGATCATTTGTGTTATTCATCAATGGATGCGAAAGGAAACTAAAATTTTTGTGTATGAAATAAAATAACAAAAATTTTTTAATGATCTCATGGTTATTGCATTCATTGATGCTAGTAGTAGGTTATTTATAATCAATAATATCGTTGCTTTATTAATCTGTTTTAATTATACTGGTGACGGTTATTACCTATCGATAACATTGTTGGTTTGCTTATCTCTTTTGATTATAGTGGTAGTTCTTTTCTATCATACATCGAGATAAAACTTAATAAAGAAAAATTTCGTAGTTTAAATAAAACCCTCTGTATTCAATTAATTTTTGTACTACTAGTAGTAACACTCACAATTACTACTGTATTAACAATATCAATATTATATCATTATTTTTGCTCGATAATTATTATATTTAATAGACTATTGCTATTTTTACAATATTTGTCTTCTTTGAGCGACATCACTTTTTTTTACCCAATTGCATCATATATATCGTATATATCATCGATCGTTCAATCAGACTATTGTATGATTGGCGCATAAATGTTCAATTTAAGTTAACTCTGTTTTAGCTTTTTATGCTATCTCATTGGTTAACTATGTTTTATTTTTTTCAGTGTGTCCTATGCCTTTGTCTATGCTTCACATCTTATTTTTCTTTCTGTGGACGTCTTTATCTTCACACCTTGATCCATGCTTGCACACGTATATGTTATTATCATTGGCTTATTCAATCAATAGAGAATGAATAAAAACAGAATAGATTAGTCTTATAGTGATATATTTTTTCTAAGTATTACACACCTTTATCTCAAAATAAACAAGAATATAAGGTAACTGTCTTTATATTTATTTCATTATTTACAGTAATTTCTTAATTTATAATAAAAATTTTCTCGCCAATTTATTTTAGTTTAGTTTTAAAAAAATGAATCTTGACAAATATGTAATATTTTTAGTGTCTGATGAGTAATATGGCTGAAAAAGGACCGGATAGTTCTTCCTCTTACAAAACCTTGTACTATATTTTTCAAGGCTTAAATTTTTTTTGTATCAACTATGATCAAGTATGAGTGCATGTGTTAAGAAATTTTTTTCTGTTCACATGATGCTAATTTTGTAAAATATACATCACAATATGATCGAAATACTCGTAAGAAAAAAATCTTGAGCCGAATTGTTTGTATTGTGTAGTAAAACAGGAGAGGAAACTTGGATTTTTTACTTCAATATCTAATTTTGAGATAAATTTAAATAAATTTTCATTTTTTACCATAAAATAGAATTTATTATCCTTTTAAATATTTGACTAAAACATTTTAACACTTCTATAGTTGTTTAATTCTTCTAGTGATCTATACAAGCCTGTCGCTGATACCTATCCTAGTTAAAGATATGTCCCATTTTTTACTATGATTCACCCATCTAAAACTAGATGCAAAATGATCGTTACTACGAGACAGATGTCCATCGGATCTGAAAAACTGCTGCTGTCGCGATGGTTTTAACTGTTCCGATTGTGTTAGATACGTATACAACCATATACATCAATGTGTATTGCCGTGTGATAACGTAACCCACCATATTTTACCGTATCACAGCACATAATTAACCACCAACAAGAGAAAAAGACTTTAAAATACTTATTTAAGACTAGTTCCATTGATTTGGATTAAAAGTAGGTCGCCAAATTTGAAAAAGAAAAAAAGATTTTTCTAAAAAAATTTTTTTTCTAATAGAAAACCTTCTCTATAAAAGTTCTGTTTAGGAAAAAGCCTGAGGATGGATTTTCTCATTTATATCCATCCGTTTGGAATAAGTATTCCGTAGTAAGATTGTATTGGAAAGAAAAAACATTTGAAAGGGATTTTAGAGATTTCAATTAAACGAAAGATGGCTGTATATGAAAGCTATGGCGGTTGAAAGTATGATTCCATTAAGCTAATTAACTAATCAGGATAGGTAATTATCCATGTAGAGGCTAACGTGGTATAGTATTTTCGTCTATGAAAATAGTTGTTTTAAGAAGAAGTGTATATATAAATGAAAAAGACTTAGGTTAAAATTACTGTTGAATGACTTTTTTTCTGTAACTTAAGGCGTTATATATGTATAAAGATGTCTCCACAAAACAAAATGGTGAATAAGCAGTGGGACTAAAATGGTGTCGAATGGCTTTAAATTCCTTTTCTCTAAATAACTATTCCACTAAGCATAATACAGCCTATGCAATACAGAAAGGTCTTAAAACACCTTTCTGAGACTAGTTCCATTGAGTGGTATTGGAAATAGCTTACTAAATCCTAAAAATAGAAGTCTTTTATGAGCTTTTTTCTAAGTCCTGACTCCTTAGCATGTAATAAAGTCTGTTCGTGCAGAAAGAATTTATAGACCCCTTTTTCAATTCCAGATTTCTGTGGACCTAATATCCGGTGCTCCTACAGGATAGCCTTGAAATATCTTTCTAAGGCTAGTTCCATTGATGTAGATTAAAAATAACTTGTCAAATCTGAAGAATAGAAACAGATAGTTGTTCTAAAAATCTAATTAATTGGTATAGTTATCATCTGCTCTTGGAAAAGGCCTTCAGATACCTTTTTAAGATTGGCTCACTGATTCATATTAAAAACTACCTTAGTAAATCATATAAATAGAAAAGAATCTTTTTTCTATTCATATATTCTCTCGAACAGAAGAAAATGAGGAGAAGGCATCGAGAAAAAGCAACTTACTCTTACGCCAATATTTGAGCAAATGATCATCGTTTGAGAAAAACTTCCTTTTTGTACGGGCTGAGGAGTTGGTCTAGACGAATGTGACAATGATAGCGTTTGTGGACTGATGAATCATGTGTCTCTTTGCTGGTGATAGACCTTCACTGCGATTGAATGATATCAAAGCCGATATATTACTTAGGAAAAGCTTAATTCGCCTAATATATTCTTGAGATATTCCAAAATCCGAGTTTTAGTCATATTATCTTTCTCTTAACCTTTTACGCCTGGCTCCCAGAAGGCAGGTAGTAAAAAAATCTTTTCGCATATTTTTGTTGTTCTCTTATCACGTAAATAGTAAAAATGCGGTTTTTTAAACAAAAAAAGGATTTCGGTGCCGAAAAACCCGATGTTGCCATTTGGCAATCCCCGGCCGCTATGTTTCTAAATTTTGCATGATTGGATTTTTGTTTTTTTCTGTCAAAATATAGCATTTTGTAGCTTTTTCTATTTACTGATCAAGTCAACATAAGAATATAAGATAATTATAGAGAGAGACAAGACAAACTTGAAAAATCTAGCAATAGAAAAGATTAAAAATTATTTTCAAGAGAGAGTTCATTCATTATGATAGTCCTTGAAACAATTGTTTTTCTCATTCAAGCATAGACGTAATTCATATTTTGAACATGATATTCTTGTGTAGCCGGTACAGCCTGAATTTTGACACCGCCCTTTTTCTATCTGTACAGACCAATGGTCATATTTATCAAACCGAACGTTTGTTGGTGGTACAGTTCGTTGTACTCATTTCATCTGCTGACTCCGATGAGTACCCTTCTTCTTCACTAAGTCCATTTGGTACAACAATATGTCCTATAGAACTTATTGTGTTTGGCATTATCAAAGACAAAACAAACGTTGATCAAGAACAACTGAAGAATTTAAAATGTTATTATTCACTGCTACACTCATTTCGTATATGTATAGATGAGGTTTTTCCCGGTATGTTATTACACTCGTGCGTGACGACAGAAAGTAAGAAGATATGGGTAAAATACATATAGATGGTGATGTCAAAACAATAACAGAAAGAAAGAAATGATGCGCAAAGGAATGCCACCACGTAACAACGTTATTTTGACAATCGAAGATAAAATACAAGTTTTAAATTTTTTTGTTCCCTTACGGCTGGGTGTTGCCAAATGGCAACATCCATATTTTTTATTGTTCAAATCTATACAATAATAGTAGCTGATGAGGCAATACATAGTAGCTCTATGGAGGAAAATTAACCACTAATTGCCTTCACCACAATGTTCAGTTGCATCAAAAATCGTTTTTACGATTTATATACTTTTTTGGGGCATCGCGTAGAACCTCAGTCATTTCCACTATGAATGTTTTTCTTCTCTTCTGAACGCATGAATATGTGCTGAAATGTGTGGGCATAATTATCGAATTGTTAAAAAAATGATAAACCATCGCTATACGTCGTTTTTGCACAAAATATTAGCTCAATGTTGCCATATGGCAACATCCGGACGTAAAGGATTAACAAAAGAGAAAATATTCTTTTTCATTTTTCTAATAAGAGGGCGTTGCCCTTATAAACTGAATAATTCTAAATAAATATATGTTTTATATAAATAGATAAATGTTATCTAGCAAAGAATTTTCAAGTGAAAGAGATCCAAGTAAATAAATTTTTTTATAAAACATTTAAAGATACAAAAATCAAAACTTGTCATTTTTAGTGATAAATTCAAATACAATTTTAAATGAAAATAAAAAACTTTGGCCTTTATATGAAGAAAATATAATTAATAAAAATAAAACTGATATTAATATAACTAAAACAAAGAAAATAAAACTAAGATGGAATTCATTTATTGGATCAATGTCTGATATTGAAAAATTCTATCAAGATGAAAAATTTCTTAAAAATTTTCAATATTTGAAATATCTATTAATATTAATTGATTCAATACTTCGTGGTATAGGTCAAGTTATGTTTGCAAATAATCCATTATCTGGTTTAATAATAATAATTGGATTATTTATTGGTAATATTCAATTAACAATTTATGGTATTATTGGAACAACAATATCAACGCTAACAGCTCATTTATTATCTTTTAATCATAATTTAATTCGATCAGGTTTATATGGTTTTAATGGATGTTTAACAGCAATGGCTATTTCTTATTTTAGTTTTTCAAAATCATTTGAAATAATTCCATTTATTATAATAATGTGTATATTTTCAACAATATTTTATGAAGCAATATCAAAAATAATTTTTATTCATTTTAGTATTCCATCATTTACATATAGTTTTCAAATATCAAGTTGGATAATACTTCTTGGAGCACTTAAATATGAATATTTTTATATAAATGGAAATATTTTACAACCAACATTATTAACAACAATAATGAATAAATCTCAAATCTCAAATCTAACTTTTCCTTATTATTCAATTCAAAATCATTTTATTGGTTTTTTTACAAGTATTTCACAAGTTTTTTTTATTGATAATCCATATACAGGTATTATTATTCTTTTTGGTATTGGAATTTGTTCAAGAATGCTTGCATTTTTTGCTTTATTTGGAGCTATAACAGGTCAATTAACTGCAGCTTATTTATTAAGAATATCGGAAAATGATATTTATCATGGATTATGGGGATATAATTCAGCGTTAACATGTCAAGCATTAGGTGGAATGTTTTTAGTTTTATATGGATATAAAATCTGGTTAGTAATATTTTATGGATCAATAATAACAGTAATTATTCAATCAACAGTATCATCATTATTATCTCCATTTGGTATGCCAACATTTACATTTCCATTTACATTAGTATGTTGGATATTTTGTTTAATTGCCCCAACAAAAAATATAATTCGAGTTAAATTAGCAGATTGTAATATACCTGAAGATCATTATTATAGATATCGTCTTTCAAAATATATTCAAAATGAATTTAAATATCTTAATTTATTTAATTTATTATCATCATCTCCATATGAAGATATAACATATGATGAATTATCAAAAATTGAAAAAGAATTTGTACCAATATTAATGTGTACATATGCATTTAAAAATGATCTTAAAAAAATGAAAATATTATTTAAAAAAGTAAATCATATTATTTGGAATGATTTTAATAATCGAACACCTATTCATATAAGTGCATCTCAAGGTTATATGAATATAACTGAATGGCTTATTGAAAAAGTTAAAATAAATATAAATTTAATTGATAATTTTGGTTCAACACCATTATTTGATGGATTTATAAATGGAAATTTTAATTTAGTTAATTATCTTTATTTACATGGAGGAATATTTCCATTAACAAAAACAAAAGAATTAGCTTTTTATTTAAATGCATTTATTTATGAAAATAATATTCAAGGAATAAAATATTTAATTAAATTTGGTTTTAATCCAAATGAAACTGATTATGATGGAAGATATTCATTACATATAGCTGTTAATACAAACAATTTTTCTATTATTCGGTATTTAATTGAACAAACAAATATTCGTTTAAATATAAAAGATAATTTTAATCAAACACCATATGATTATGCATTAAAATTACCTAAATCTGATATTGCAAATTATTTATTAGAAAAAAAAACTAATAAAACATTTATTAAAACAGATTCAATTGAACAAATTAATTTTTATAATAAAAATAATATTTTATCAAAAAATTTAGAAGAAAATCTTTTACCTTATCTTCTTTCTATTAGTACTATAGATAAGTTATCAAATTTTATTAATCAACATCCAAATATAAATGTATTTGATTGTATTGATTATGATAAACGTTGTTTATCACATTTAGCTGCAATTCATGGACATTTGAATATAATTGAATATTTATATAAACATTTTCCTCAATATTATTTTCAAGATACTATTTATCGAGAAGATCGATGGAATTTATCAACTTTAGATTATGCATTTATTTATCAACATGATCATATTATTAATTATGTAAAAGAACGTTTATCATCTACTGAATATGAACAAGATGATTCTAATCAAAATGATCAAATTATTTTTATTTTAAATAAATGGAAAAAAATATTTCTTTTTTTAACACTGTCTGCATCCGGAAATGCACAAAGAATTGACACACTTTATAATCGAGGATATTTTATTAAAGATGAATTATATGCTGATTATGATGGAAGAACACCAATGCATATAGCTGCAGCATATGGACAGATTAATGTTATTCAACTTCTTATTCATTTAAAATATAAAGGAATCAAAAACAAAGATCGTTGGGGATATACTCCGCTAGATATAGCAAAACAAGTTAATTTAGACTATGTTGTTATTCTACTTCAACAACAAAAACTCTGAATAATAAATACTTTTTTAAAGTTTTTTTTTAGCGTACTCTTCTTCAAGGATAATATATGAAATTTAAATGTCTTATCTTTATTATATTCGTATAAAATACGTCAAATGAAAGTTTTCTAACTGACCATATACACAATGAAATTATTTTCGATTAGATTTACCCTTGAAAATCTATTTTATCTATTTCATTCAATGCAACTTAAGAGGACCTCTTCCCCTTTTCGAGGTTTCTAAGAAATGTCTACGCGAAAATTCCTGAAACTTTCAGAGCAGATAGATCTCAATGAGTAGAACAAAAGCTATTATAGACTCAAAACTTTTACAAACCTTCTTCCGAAAGTTTCAGAGATCGCAAAGACCAAAAACGACTAAACGTTTTCCCTCCTACAAAAATGGATATTTCATTTTATTGGGCTGAAATTGTTTCTGTGGCAACTAGAATCTAATATATGTCTTTTACTTTGTAAAACCGCATTTTCACATGGCAGGAGAACCAGAATACTGAAGACCTTGTTAAAAAGTTGATTTTTTTCTGATGATACGAATTTTCTAAAGGTTGCCATGGTTTATTGAAACAACATTTCGAGAAACAAAATACATACACACTCCAATTTGACTAAAGTAGTAGAGGTCGAAATGGGGCGGAGAATCGAGGCGGCATTGCTTTTTAGCCGGACAGGGCGAGGCGGGGCACAAGTTTTATCACCGACGTATTTCTCTGTCTTAGAATTTCGTTCTAAAAGTGCTTGTATAAACGATGTAAAGTCATTCTTATCAATATAAATACGTTAGATAGATATCTTTGTGCTAGAAAACTATATCTTCACAAAAGTTTCAAACACAGAATAGACGAAAAGTCAAAACTGGCAAATATTTATTTGTATTGATTATATACGTATATGTCGTATCGACGTTAACCTGTTTGACGAAGTTATAACTTCAACAAAATGGAACATAGAAATTTTCGTAAAATACTGAAACAATATATTAGCTGATTTTAATCTTCACAGATCCATTTTCTTATCGTTCTGCTTTGCTGGTTTTTTATTTCAACAGATTACATATATCTGGACTTTTCCTTGCTATCACATATGATTGATCCTTTGCTTCCTTTCTCTGTGTAATCTCACCATGTATGTTTTTGTGTCATTTGGGTTTGTTTCAAACGCTCTAGTTTGATCAACACTGGACTTTTCCCGAAGATGCACGATCCGTTATAGTATATAAAGCCTGTAGTTTTTCATGAAACAAGCATGTACTTTCTATTTACTGACGACTCACCACTAATACTGGAATAATAACATGGCTACATCGACATCGTCATCTAGGATGGTAAGTGCAAGTGATAATACTCAATGGAAAATACAATGTAACGAAGCACTTCTAAAGCTCAAGAACAATTTATCGAACAATCCTTTATTCACATCAGAACGTTATCAATAAAGTATTGAATTAATTTTGGGTGCAAAACTGAAGCGATTTTCTGATAGAAACGAACAAGAAGTACCACTACTAAAAATCTATGATGTGATCAATTTTGGTTCTCCAATGAAATTAGTAAAAAAAAATGAAAACCTCAGAAAATTGTCTTATCAAGTATTACGTTCCATTTGATGAATTTTTGAAGTGATACATGAAAATCAGCTGTCTATTGGTCATCGTGATATACGAAATACGGTGAATGAAATAAAAAAAAAATGCTAATATCACGGAAAGACAAATAAAATTATTTATTGATGGATGTGATGAGTGCAAATGGAAACGCGCAAAACCAAAGAACTTGACAAAATTAGCGGTACAACACGTGACTTCGGATGATTTTAATGCTCATGAACAAATCGCCCTGGATGGATGAGCAGTCATGTCCAGATAGTCCTTATTAGTTTATTCTCGACTAGTTTGAAAATAACTTTGACGTTCTATTTTGTCGAGATTGTAACTTCGATACGACATATATATTGTTTAAACAAATAAATTGCTGAGCACCCATTTGCTCATCGTGTTATGTTTGATTGTCTTAAGTGTTGACTCATGTATTTAACATTTCTTATTATTTATTCATACTATTTCTTATGAAATCACTGTATTTATCATCGAGCTGACGCCTGTCATTCATTTAATAATGTCTTCTTTATTTGTAGCGTTTATTGTTCGATTTCAGCTAGATCACATCGTATTACATGTATTTTGGTCAGAAATTCAGTTTCAAAAGTTTTTTTCATCTATAAAAAAGCGATAGGCATTTGAAATGTTCGGTTTTTATATTTTCCTTCTTCTACTGTACATTTATCCATATTTATAGTCTCTCTATCGATGTAATTTAGTGTACTTCTTTTGCCTTTGGTTCATCTGTTTGTTTATACACTCGTCCATCTATGTTCCATTAATGTTGTTGCTGTCTGTTATTTTATAGATTGATATCAATATGAATATCTTTTCTTTATCTGCTTCTCACCGTATTTGTGCCTTCTTAAGCGTGATGTCGTTTGTGTCTTTGTATTTGTTTTCTTTTCTTCTAATATTATTTAAGATAGTAAAATTTCGAATAAATACATTTTTGTCAATAATCATTATATTTTTTAAAAATTTTTCATCAATAAGTTGCTGATATACAATTAAATAAGTTATATTTTTGAATTAAAAGCATTCTATGAATTTAAGACGGGGTGGGGAGGAAAAAATCGTTTCCATTTCGACCTCTGTATTGTTCTTCCATTTAGAAGCCAGGAATATGTCGGTATGGAAAGGAACCTATTCATTCTAGTTGGCTTCGAGGACTTGGAAATTCGGTAAGCCATGGCGATTTGCTTTCACAGCTCCGCAAGCACTTGCTTTTTTCAGGTGTAATATTTCAAGCAGTGCAAGATTGGAGTACCAATTATCAACACATAAATTATGACCTCTATGAAGATATTTTTCGATCAATTTCATCACGGACTATAGATGTTGATGATCCAGTATACACTAAAAAAATCTAGGATGAAACCTGTACGATAGTCACTTAGCATGTAAAGTTTGATGCCAAAGCGGTTTCGCTTAGACAGAATATATTGTTTGAAGTAAAATCGACCTTTTCCAAAGTGTTAGGCTTTCATCGATCACTAAATTTTGATATGGATACATGACGTTACTAAATTTCTGTTTCAAGTCATCCAGAAGTGACTGCCAACTTTGACAATCGGTGACTAACAGAGATTTTCTCGTTGCCAGCGAAATGAAGATATCGTAACAACGAAATGTGTCTGTCTCTAGTAAATATGGTGGGAAAATAGGTGTTTCTATAAGCGGATTATTAGACCAATATTCTTTTATCCTGTATTTCTTTAGTTGAAACATAAGTATTGTCATTGCCAGGAAGATATACAGTTCGCTAACGCTAGCCTTTTCCCAGAAAGTCGTGCCAGAAGATAATGATTGAAAATTTTGCGATTGGTAAATGTTTATTTGCCTTACAAGTTTTTCTATTAGATTTTGAAGTTTATTCAACAGTAAACGTCGAATTATTCCTGATTGCGAAGAGTCGAAGGAATATAGGGATATTGAAGAATTGCCCTGAATCTATTCTTTGTTTGCAGGAGATAGGGCATGTCTTGTAATAAAACGATTAGTTCGAGAAGAGTTCTTGTGCGAAATCTCATCAAAATTGAGATCTATCTACAACTTACTGTCGCTTTTAGAATCGGTAGTAGTTCGAATTTTTGATTCTTCATGCTTCGATAACCATCGACGAGAAGCCATCCTATAAAAAAGAATATGAATTATAGATGCAAAATAATGATCAGATGTATATGATGCAGTGCACTATGCTTACCATTTATTATCTTGAAACCATAGTTTATATGAAATATGCACTGACTCATTATGTCAACATATATCATGCATCACCAATACGAACCACAGCGCGACAGAGAAAAATGACGCCATTCGAACATACAAGAAGGAGAAAACGACTTATGCAATATTATGCGTATAAACAGAAGAGAAGAAGATGTGAATTTAATACGTCTGTGAGTCTGCCATACTGTGACACTGTTGCATGGCAGAACAAGAAACAAAATGCACAAATGCAAGTCATACAGATTTAACAACCTACTGTTTTCAATTTTTTAGATAGACTAAACGAAGCGTTTAAAAGCTTTGTATTTAAACATGAATACTTACTGTAAAATCATCATCACTATTACTTTTTCTATTCTTATGATCGATAGAAATTCTGAAATGCTTGTGTCAAATTGTATATAGAATCATATTAATACGAGCATATATAATGAAAAACCTTGCTGTCCCATATATGGAACACGCGTTACGAATGGGTTAAGCTCAGATGAGAAGAATTTGAAGTTCTTTTTGCACCCTTCTTGAAATTTACTATCCGTATGGGACCTAGTATTTTCCTATTGAAAGCCCCAATTTCTGTGCTCAAATAGCTAATCATCTTCCTTTCCAGGTCAAAAACTCCCGTGGCCTGGATTCCGATACGGATTTTGTCGGAACCCGACGAAAAATGACGGAATCTAGTCAGAACTTAGTTGTATCCACTCGGAATTTTTATCAGAATCCGGGCCACTGGATTCTTATTGACTTCCGATAGGTTCCTGCCGGTTTTAAAACGATCCGACAGTATCTGACGGCTCTACTTCGTCCTGGGTTCGTATAAAATGGCAACAATTAATCGCGACAGGTTTAACGATTCAGTCAGTCACCTTTAAGAAAAAAGTATATGGGCATGTGAGTCTATACCATGTTACACCCAATGTAACCATGCTATATACTGAATATTTTTCCATTAAATGAAGTTCACTATGTTCACTGGCATCGAATCGATCATCAACTCATAAAGCGTCATTTTTTGGATTGAAATAACCATTCTTGGTAAAAACGTTTCCATCGGTGAGCATTATTCTTTCCAATTTGTTACGATCGGTATTCTTCCTAATCCATTGACAACATGTTTTCCTCGTTGGTTTTTTATCTTCTTTTCAATACTGAATATTAATTTTTCCTTAGCATTTTTTATTTAAATCAATATCAAGTATTTACTTGATCGTCTGATGATTACTTTTGAAATCTTTGGCCATCGTTCATGAACTTTTTCGAGAACTGTTACAATCAAGTCTTTCTTTCACAAGATAAATGCGTTCTTTTGAATGGCTAATTCTGAATCTGCTTAATTTTGATTTAATATGGATTGAACCAGCTTGTTTGTATCGAGTTAGCCATCGATTAATTGTACTTCGATGAACTTTATTTACCCATAATTTTGCAATTTTTGGAGCTTTTTTTCTTTTTTGATGATAGGAAATAACTACATCTCAGAGACCGTGACTTTTAACCATGTCAAAATCAAAGAAACAATAATTAAAAATATCACACTTTTAGTGTGATAGAGAGTGCTCGTGTCTACTTTAATTGTATGAAATAGATCGATTATCTCGATACATGAATAGGAAGTAGAGATTTTTCAAAGTATCCCACAAGTTTTCTGACACCCACTAATTACTAAAACGATTATCTTACTGATAATTTTCTAGATAAAAAGTATTTCCGTCATACAACTCTAGTGTCTAATATTCACAAATGGTTTTCACATAAATCTGTAGTAATCAGTATTATTTATTTCGATGTATGCTAAGAAGGACCGTAATTATAAGTATTATTTCAAAAGAATATATTGAATTTCTTTTTATTCTGATTAATGTCAATCATAACCATAAAATGTAGACTTTATTTTGAAAGGACATATTAGATTTCTCTTTATTTCGATTTATCTCAATGACAATTGCAATATTAAATTATATATTATATTTGTTATTTATTTTGAAAGACAATAAAAACGTATCTTTTCTGTTACAGAGAGAAGAGACAGATATGCAAATGTGATACATGAAACCGTATACAGTACTAATACGGAACATTGATAGTCATATATACGGACTTTATTAAATCATCTCCGTGAACCAAATGAGTTATTCAATGGAAAGTCTCTGTAAATGAACAAAGTAGGACCGTTTCGACGTTTCGTTTATCTTTTTTATCTGATGATTTATTTCACAAAAATGAATTCACTATAGATTGGGTAATTATTCTCTTGACTGAAGGGAGGGCTATATGAAATAAATGCGCTGGTAACAGTCAAAAATGTCTTTGAAAAATATTATTCATATGAAAAAAATACTCTTTTGACTAATGCGTTGAACATACATTAGGCGAAACACATGTCTTAGCGCATGTTAACTAAAATATTTTCTATGCGGACAAAATATACGAATGTTTCTTGATCTAAATTCAAAAGATAATCACTGTCAAAACCAGTATAAAAATGAGTGACACGTACATATTAAATAAAAATGGTTATTTTTCAGATCAGGAGAAAATAGGTGAAGGCACACACTGAACGTTAGATAAATATTATTGGACAAATTGTATACAGATGCTCGGAATTAGTGTATAAATCTCTTTCAATGCATTTATTGAATATGATTAAACGTCACTTGCAAAGGAGAACAACAACTAAGTACTATGACGAAATTTCATTAACTTGGGCATCTGTCATTTTATTTCGAGGCATTATGAAAATAGACCTATTGCCAAATTTATTACTGAGAGACCAATAGATTTCAAACTGAATCGAACGATTAGTTGGTATAGGAAATGTAAACATGACAGCGATGATTTAGTTAATACACATGTAGATACAATGAAAAAGATATTATATACAACAGTTTATGATCATTAGAATTATCATTGTAGATTCATGAGAAATCCTTGTCATGACTATGCGAACAGTTTTCCAAGATGTTTTATGAAAATTCTTTCGGTCAAAATTGACTTAGAATTAGTCTATCGATGTTTTCGACTCTCAATTACATTTTATGATCAGATGAACTAATCGAAACTTGTTTTACGATCAAAACTTTATCAAAGCAGCTCTTTTCGAGCTAAATTGAAGAACCCCGCATATTCATATAAGCTAGAATCTATTTGACTGCAAATTTTGTAAAACTATTATTACTCTAGTTCTAGAGATACATGCTTACAACGAAGCTTTCGATAACTTAAAAATGCCATTGATCATCTTCTATAATGTTCATATGAGTAGTATCTATAATATTATTGATAAAAGTTCGCATGGTTTGTTCTCCTTCCCATAGAGAAGAATCTAGCAAGAATAAATTATTTGCTTGTTTATATGTCCACACTTTACTGATTGGTTCAAGAATATGGTATAAATAATAGGAATTATTTTTCATAAAATTTCACCAATAGATAATCAAGAGAGGAGAATTTCTAATCTGGAGTTAGCTTTGACTAATTACTAGCTAATTATTAATTAATTATTAACCAATCGTTAATTATTAATGTTTTTCATAGAGTTTGACCAAAGGGTGATCGGGGTAAGGAATGCAAATCAAAGGCTAGTTTTAATTAATTAATCCAAATAAATAGTTTAGTGGTAGATTAAAAGCATCATTTCTACGAGAAAGAGCTGAGCGAGTTCTTAAGTAAGCGTATTTCGTCTTAATTTAGTATTTATTGTTTCGTTCGAAACTTACCGATAAAAATAATCTATAAGAAAAATGAATAAAATCTAAAGAAAGAAATATATGTGATATAAATAGAAATATTTCCACAGAATTTTTTTATTTAGTAATGCTCTTAATTATGTGAGCGAGGAAAATGATTGAAAAGGAAAATAAGAAAAGAGAAGAAAATACACGAGAATTAATTCCTGAAACATATTCATTCATTCGATAAAAACTGTCAACTAACATTCTACCACTTCCGAAAGCATTGTGAATGGATACAGTGATAATACTCGACGATTGTGAATAAACATATTCTAAAAATATTAATTAATTTAAGCAAAAAAGCTGACATACTTATTGAATAAATAATGTAAGTTATTATTTATTATAATAGTTGAATGAAATTAGGAATATATATATTACTCTTCTTCAAGAAACTTAGCACTGAATATTTTTTTAAAGAAGTTCATTTTACTTTTAACTCAGTGTGCTTAATTTAGCATTATTATAATAAAATAATTTTATCATAATGCTTAGACTTAAAACCTCTACTAATCATGAGTATTCAATCAAAATCGAATAATCGATGAGAGACTTTTAATTATTAAAATAAGAACTTTCCATTTTCTCACTATAGGCATGAGTTTTCTTAGGGTAGACATACTTTATTTAAGTCTACAAAGTTTTCAATGAAAATCGCTTGAATACCTTAAAAATTTATCCTTATAATAGAAATGAAACGATATGATGATTCATACAATATATATAAAATAGATGTGAACAGGTTAATTCTAAATCTAAATTATGCATCTTTATTTAAACAGGAAATATAATGTTTATTTAATTCATTATTTGGAGAAAAAAATAATTAAAAAATATTTCACATAAAAATAAAAACGATTGTCAACAGAGAAATTCATAAATACAATAGACACGTTTTTCAGTTAATAAGTTATACATTAATCACTAATTTCAAGAAGAGATAATTAATTTTTGGTGAGGTATTCATTAAGCTGACGTTTCTTTGCATTCAAAGTATTCCTCGTCAAATTTGAACATATGTAAATAAGCAATCGAGACTAATTTCCATGAAAATAAAATATTTATATATTGTTAAACCAAAAAAAAACTTCTTTTTCATGTTATCAATATTGATAAGAAATAAGATAATGATTTGAATTGGGTTTTCAAACATTGATCTCAAATATCTCTATATAAAATATTCTCTTTCACATAGAGAAGAGTGTTGCAAAAATAAATTGTTTGTTTGTATGTTCGTACTTTACTGATTGGTCCAAGAATAAGGTGTAAATAAAAGATATTATTTTCCATAAAACTTGATCAAACAGTAATCAAGGATGAAGAATCCGAACCTGAGATTAGTTTTTCTTATTTAATTATTAATCAATCAAAATAAATAGTTTGCTGAAAGGTCCAAAACACCATTTCTACGAGAAAGAGCTAAGTGAATCCTCGAACGAGCGTTGCTTGCACACTAAAAATAAATGTGTCGTAGATTATAGTGTCGCAATCTCAATGGAGAAAATGTGTCGTATATATATTTCTTTCGTTCTATACGCTGACTGTTCATTCACCTTATTGTTTCGAACATACGGCTATATATAAACAATGTGATTGAACGTACAAAACTTGTATATTTTCGTCTTAGTTATTTTTTTATAGTTATTTCTTGATTATTTATTTGTTGAAAATGCATCATTCTCGACCAATGATCGAGAGAGAATTACCATTAAGTGGTTTGATGGAAATCGGATCACTCCAAGGATGGGAAGATTCTACAATCTGATCTCTTTGAATTTTCAATGTGGCAATAATAAAATCGAAAAATCTATAAATCACATGCTTTTGAGAAAAAAATTCAAAATTTGCCATATGGCAGATTTCAACTATGCTTTCAGAATGTGTTGTACATTGTGTTGCAAAGTGCGACACATTTTATCTTAACCTAGGCCGATGATTCCGAGCGCCGTGTAAGGCACGAAACGACTAAAAAACAGCTAAATTCATGCAGGAAACGGTCATGAACGGATGCCATTTTTCGCCGTTTAACACCGTAATCCGTTAACCCAGATTTGTATATGTAGTTTTGCCGAAACGGAAACGGCGCCGTTTCAGGTCGTTTCCGATGAATAACCATGAACCGTTTCGATACCGTTTTTCAGCCATTTCATGCCTAAAATGCGTCGTTTTTTTTAAAACTTTTACACCAGGTAGTAGTGGCTTTCATTTCGTCGACTCTATCATAACTATTCAAGACGAGCATTATGATGCTCATATCTGATCGTATACGACGAAATCCGATGATGTACGATCACAGTATACTATCGTATTTACAATTCTGTACTGTGATGCCCATACCATCAAAATCGAGCAAACGTCGGCGACTAATCGTCAATTTTGGGGATAATATTGCAATTCTAAGTAAAAATATAATTATTTTATTTAAGATAACTTTCCATTTATATTGGTATTGGACTAATCTAAATAAAAACCGAATCATTATATTTAAAATAATTAATTTTTTAAAACTAATCGTTATATTTAAAATAATCATTACATTTAAAATAAGTTACCGTTCATATATATATATATAAAGAGTCCAAAACAACATTTTTTTTTGACAAAAGGCAATAGATTCTAATCTATCGGCAGAATACGACTTGATAACGGTGAAAAACGGTAACTCTTACAGCTGTCGTTTCAGATGAGACGGAAACGACTAAAGAAAGCAATTGTAATTTTTCGTCGTTTTTTACTGTTTCAGGCCGTTTACGATGGCGTATTCTTTCACCTGGGTTAGTGTGTGTATATCTCAATTTGAACATATTCAGTATGAATACATTCGATTATTAAAAATTTTTATCAAAGATCAACAAATAAAAGATTAATAGAATAACAATTTCATCGTGTATTGTATTAGATGAAAATATTTTCTGACTAGCTCGTTCTTGATTAATGAGAATCAGAGACAACTATGTATCGTCTTTGTCGACATATTCGTTTTTACACCAACTGACATTTAATTTTGACAATGACAAATAGAAATTTCTAATTAGCACTAGTTTACACATCTATAAAATATCTCATATTCATATAAGTCTTAATAAAATAAATTAGTTTTATGATTATAAAAGAAAACGAAGCTTCTATTTATATTTGGCAATAAAATATTTGCTCAGTAAAATAGATGAAGTGATCAGTAAGACAAATGATAAGTATAAATATTGAATGATCAATACTTAAATTATCAATCCCCCGCCCTTTTTTCTTTCCTTTCAGAGAGTAGAAGGTCACTCTCAAAATCAACACATACTGGATTTCATGGGTTTGAAATCCATGAAATTCCAACTCAATAAAGTGAAACTGAAAGTGGAGCCACTATCAGCGGTGCCCGACAGGATGTAATTGATACGGCTCTATGTCGCCGTTTTATGCGGAGCATATTACCATTTGTGGGCGCATTGAGATAGCTTTTCATTTAAGATCATATATGTAACGTCGAATAACTATTATGCTTCACTTATTCTCCGTTCACTGCCTTTTGTATCATGATCTCTTTGCCGATCATTAGCCTCTCTCTAGTTTGTTATGTGCGACCACTATTTTTTCTATATAAGACATATATAATATAAGAAACGGAAGAATTGTGACTATATAGATAATACAAGGCACCATTATGCCGAATGTCATAGGCAGTCACTCTCACAATTCGTTACAATATGGGTTCCTCATTAATTTCAAGCTCATAAAATGCAACTAGTAACGATTTCAGGAGTGACCTTCTAGTCTACAAGAGCAATGGAAGGGATAAGGAACCTATAATTTAAGCACTGATCATTTCATTTATTATACTAATCACTTAAATGGTAGCCTTTATATTTAAGATTTAATAATAAATGACTAGTAGTATGAAATTCTCGACAACGTCCAATTAATATTGTTCAAGGGAATAAGATTAAGACTTTACTCTTCAAAAATTGGTATCCGGATTATGTATATTGAAATCGCATGAAATTTTCAGATTATCTTGACAATGCAACGGAGGACCATAGTAAAATCTTCAGGTCGATATGATGATGTTTGGCAGAGACATGAACCTAAGAACAATCAAAAATAGTTCATATAACAACCTCCATTTTGTCTTTCCAGTTTCATAATACATTCAAACTTTTTTTATTGTTCTTCAAGATCATCTTAAAATACAGTGTCTATCAGCGTCTTTTTTTAAAATAATTCCTATTTAATTGGAGAAGAGGTCTGACAAGTTTCATGACTGCAAAAAAAAACCCTAAAAATGATGATCTATTTATATAAGCGTTTGGATATACAATAAAAATCAAGGTTAATTCAAAAAAAATGACTCTGTGAGGCAGTGCATATAAACGTGTGCGTTGAAGAACAAAAAAAAAAAAGAAAACTAAATACATTGAAAGAGCCTGTACAAAAAAATTTGGGTAGCGCGCGATTAAAAAAACAAACTAAAGACGAAAAAGATTTTTCGTTTTTTTTTTTCTTACGAAAAAATCTAATTTTGGTGACTAACAAATTTCAAAAATCATCGAAATCATATAATTTCTGAGAGATTTTGAGATAGAATATATTCCTATGCAATTTATCTAAATTTCGAAATGCTTTTAGGAATGGACGAAAAGGCTTTAATATAAAACATATTTGATAAATAATTATCTGGGAGAATATTTGAATTTGTATATATGATGATAGGTTTTTTTGTCAATGAATATTTACAGTTTATATATATATATATTTATATATACATGTTGATTGAAATAGACAGTATACCTATTTCGAATTGATCAAATTGAAAATGCCTTGAGCTCTCGGCATTCTTCTTAATAAAGAATGAGTGTATGCTTTTCTTTTTTGTTTTTTTTTCTCTCTTCTATAATTTTATTCTTAAAGAAAAGAAGAAAAAAAATGAAATGCCATTGCTTATTTTAGTATTCAGTTTATGAAAAGAAACGATAAACATTGATTGATTTTTATTATAAAGTAAGTTTATAAAAAAAGATTTATTTTTGGATTCACAAAAAAAATTTTTTAAGCATAAATTTAGACATATTTCATATACTATAAAATCTGATTTATATTAAATATTAATTTGTTTAGTAATTCTATTTTCAAATTTAGATTAATAAAAATATAAGATTTTTTACATTTATCTAATTGAGTAATATATTTATATACTCTATGAATATAAATATCTGTTATATGATATAAAAAAGAAATTTAATGTTAAACCGTAGTTATTTTATAAAATCGATAATAAACGCACCCCACGGAGTTAAGTAACAAAAAAAAAGCTCGATGCTTGTTTATGCGTAAAAGGCCGCACATGTATGTTAATGTATTGAAAAATAAATTTTTCTTGTTTTCAAGAAAAACAAGTTGAAAACATCAACTTTCATCATCTCACTTTTTTTGTCATAAACAACTTTTTTTTTCTTATAAATTGAAATACATACTTTATATATGTTTGTATGTCGAGTTGTTCGTTACTTATCGCGTATTCACTAATAATGAATAATAACAATCCTGTTTTAAGTTCGTTTATCATACTAATAAAATATCCATTTATGCTTTAAAACAGTTATATTGTAAAGGTAGATATACACCCATAAACAAAAGTCTTTCCCCTACTATTTTTTTTATTCTATAATATTTTATAGTAAATTTTATAATCGCTATTTACTTCAACTAAGTACTGTATGTAGTTTTTCATACTATCACCTAATTTTACTGCTAAATTAATTGGCAGATCAGTTTATGTTATTATTATTTCTTATTCAAATTGTTTTTTTACTTATTATATCCTTCATAATCGATCAGACGTTTTCAATCGAATTTTGACCTAGTGATGTAGGAGGTCATAGAGGACTTTAATTTTATTGTCATATTTCCATTCAAGCTTTAAAATGAGACTTTCGTTTAGAGTCATTATCTTCTTGTAGACATCAATTTGTAAGACCTATAAGAAATGGTTCTTCACTAGTAGATGAAAGACCGATTTCATACAAATTGCGCATTAAAAATAACTTCTTAAATTTTGATCAAAGACAATGATTCAACCAAAACCGTTTTTTGAAAATTAGCTTCACACATATAACTTGAGAGTTTTCTCGTCGATAAAAATCCCGTTATCCTAGTTATAGTCCTTATGCTGTTGTAGCAACAGGAGACTCTTCCGTAAACAACGTCTTATAGTACGTGCGTTAGCATTAACATCGTCCTTCTTTAAAGTGTTGGAGATCGACCAATTCGTGGTAAATTAGACAGATATTCATTCTTTTATCAACAACTAAGTCATTAACGTATAGCCTTTGAAGAACAATTTATGAAAGAATGTGAGGAAAAGAACTAATATTCTAATATTCATCTATATTTTACAGATCATTATTTATTTCATTTAGTTGGATTATTTCGATCAGCAAATAAGACGAAAAAAGAAGACGAGTAGAGGGGAACGAGAAGACTTTTGTCCAAGGGTATATAATCATATGATTTAAGGTCACCTGACCTCTCATAAAGTGTCGATTGATGTCAAAAATTTTGAAATTGAGATAAATGCATAAGAAAATAACCTTAAATTTCCTGATTCATGCACTTTCAATATATTTAATTTTTTTTTGTTCTTTAAGAGTATGTCAAGGTGCAGGACATGATGACTTTATGTTTTTTTTTAATAAAGCATTATTTCTTATTTTATATCCAGACATTTATGCAGCTAAACAACCATTTTTGACACGTTTTTTTAATCATTGAAATTGTCATCCCTTTTTTTCGCTAAAAAGGTAAGAATTTAAACAAAAAAAATTTAAATGTATTGACAGAGCTTGGATCAAGAAACCTTGGACAGAAAAAGAGATAATTTTTACCTTTGTTTGATTTGTATCTTTGTCAAACATCGTAGTATCGCCTTTTTACCGATAATTAATAAATGATAGTTAAACAAGTTGGATATGATTTTTCTGCATATGCAATTTGAATACACATGTATATTCACATTGATTTATTGTATTTATTCTGATCGTCCTTCATTTTTCTTATTCAAATAGAGGATCAGTTTAGTGAGTTATTCAACTCATTCAACTTTCATTCATTCTAATAGAAAAGGATTTTTTATATTAAAGAATAAGTTCATTTATGATCAAATATAAATTGACAAATATGATTAATTATTGAACACAACGGATTATTAAATATTCTTTTCTACTTATCGTAAAATCTTTTTTACTGATTATCAATAAGATTGATCATACTCATATTAAATGAAAATGTCTTACCTTTTAACTAATATATTTACATATAACGCTTCTATAGAATACTTACAGCAAATTACTCCAATTTCAAGGTTTGGCAAAATTAGAGTATTAGTAATTTATGCTAACACTCCAAACATCTAACTTTTCATGATCTATCGAAACTAATTTTACTAACACCCACTTTATATAAATAATACAAAAATTGTATCCTCAAAAAACGCTCTCAAACTGATACTTGCCACACAAACATCCACAAACACTCATGATCTATCCCTTGACTCAAGTAAGTGCTACCTTTAAATCATTCTCCTTAATAAATTTTTTGCTAGAAACATGAGAATAGATTAAAAAAATCACAACTAATACTCAATATAACCGTATAATACGTCACTAACATTCAACTTCATTTCATTACCATTCACAAAAACATTCAATTAATTTGTCTGTATACAAATGAAGTAATTTCCGTATTATATTTGTTGTGAAAGTGCCACAAAATAAGTAATAAAGACCTAAAGGCTTGATAAAATAATTAAAAATAACCTAGGTTCACAAGTCTGACAACGAATCCGACGGAATCTTGTAATATCCAATCATCCTACAGAATCCAGTAAGATTCCAGGTGACGAAATTGCATCAGATTCTGTTGGGAAAAAGTCAATGGCTATACATTTCATGAGCGTTCATTTAAGCAGTATTAGATTATGCTCTTCATCACCTATCGGATCATACTGTTAGAAACTGTCGAATCCAAATGAATTTCGATACTACGGATTCCAGTGTGATTCCGTCACCCGGTTCCCACATAATCTCATATTACTCTATCGAATTCGATCAGATCCAATTATTAGATTGATTAACTTGGGTATGTCAATGAATCATATTCATTAGCCATTATCATTATCCACTGGAAGTTTTTCTGAGAGCTATTCTGTTCAAAATGTGAAATCATTTCTTGATCATCAGTCCTTTTTTTTATTTGTATACAAGAGGATAACAAAACTATAGGTTCTCCTTATGTCATAGACAGAAAGATGAATACTATATTTTGGAATTCCAAAATATAGTATTCATTTTTCTGTCTATGACATAGGAAGGTCTATAATATTGTTACCTCCCGTATAAATACAATTTTATTAGATGTTGGTGGCAGAGACGTCCATCGCGGCTGAAAATCCGCCACTGCCGCGCCGCCGCATTTGGAAAAAAAACTCTGCGCCGCTGCCGCGTCGCTACAGCGACCGCGACCGTGGCCGCGGCGCGGCAGTGGTAGCGCCGCGATGGACATCTCTGGTTGGTGGATATTTTTCGATGTTTTGGAATTAAAACACGAGAAAATATTTCGAATTATAAGATATGAAATTACTTCTAGCTTGTTCATGATATTAGACAAAGTACGGTCGGTCCTACGGACATATCTAGAAAGCTCAAATAGACGTTAACATATATTTTAGTAATGAAACGAAGTTGGGTGTCGTTGACGTAGTATATGGTTATATTGAGTATTAGTTGTGGTTTTTCTGATATTTTTAATCTATTCTCATGTTTATAGCAAAAAGTTTATTAAAGACAATGATTTATAGGTGGCACTTATTTGGGTCAAAGGATAGATCATGAGTGTCTGTGAATGTTCGTATGACAATTATCGGTTTGAAGATGTTTGTTGAGAATAAAATTTTTGTATTATTTACATAAAGTTAGTGTTAGTGAAATTAGTTTCGATAGATCACGAAAAGTTAGATGTTTGGAGTGTTATAACATAAATTACCAATACCTTAAATTTGCCAAACCTTGAAATTGAACTAACTTGCTGTAAGCGCTCTATATTGGCTTCATATTTCAAATATATTAGTCAAAAGATGAGGTAAAATCAATATAAAAAGTTTGATTATTCGATTGAGATTTTTAATATAAAAATGAATTCAATTTTAGAAGAAGGATTTTATATAATTTTACATTGAAGAAATTGAATCTTCACTTTCAACAACGATATATTCGTCAAAGAAAACTAAATTTCTTTGCACAACATCACACGCATCGTCGACAAATAAATCTGATTTAGTACAAATATCTATTAAATAGTAAGAAAATTTTTTAATCAATTAATATAAACGATAATCAATATATATAGCAACAACAAAAAAGAGATATTTACCTAAAAAATTTCAAATAACTGAACTTGACTTTCTTATATTTAATATAATAAAAATTGTTGATTTTCTTTATCACACTTAAAGATGAAAATATGAGTATTGACTAAATATGATAATGTCCTAATTGAGTATTCAATGTTCAAAATATTTAAAAAATATATTATTTTTAGTGACCTCATATGAAATAAGTGTATATACGGGTGATAAATTTGGTGCTGGTACAGATAGTCAAGTTTATATAACATTATTTGGAAGTAATGGAAAACGAACTGATAAAATAAATTTAAAAAATTCAATTAATAATAAAGATCCATTTGAACGTAATAAAGTTGATGCATTTCATGTTAATACAAATTATATTGGAGAACTTCAGAAAATTCGTATTGAACATGATAATACAGGACGAAGCGCTGGATGGTTTCTCGGTCAAGTATTATACATATTATTTTCTTTTTATTTAAATAAATAAATATAAATATTTATTTGATTAGATTGTTATAACAGATCTTCATGATCCACGAACAAAATATATTGCAATTTGTAATAAATGGTTAGCAAAAGATGAAGATGATGGTCAAATATCTCGAGAATTTATGTTAAAAAAAGAAACAAGTGGAACAAAAAAATGTATGAGAATTTATTTAATTTTTTTTTTTTAAATATTTATTTATTCTATCATTTATAGATAATCGATATAAAGTAATAGTTTATACTGGAGATAAAAGAGGAGCTGGAACAGATGCTGATGTATATATTACTCTTTATGGGAATTTAGGTGAAACAGATCCAATTTTACTTGATAATAAAAAAAATAATTTTGAATCTGGACAGTAAACATTATTAATATATAATATTAATTAAAAATAAATTTTCTTTTTCTTTTTTCCTTTTAATAGAAAAGATGAATTTATAATTGACTGTTTACCAATTGGTGAAATAAATAAAATATTAATTGGACATAATAATAAAGGTTTAGCATCAGATTGGCTTTTAGATCGAATTATTATTGAAGATGTTAATGAAAATCGTACTTATGAATTTCCATGCAATAAATGGATAACAAAAACTGAAAATAATATAATACTATCTCATTCTTCTTCTCCAAGAAAACCAATTAATTATAATAACGAACGACCACAATCAACAGGTTAACAAATTTTTATTATCCAAAAACAAAAAAAAAACAATTATTTATTTATTCTTTTAGATATAATATATAATGTAACTATTTATACAGGTGATAAAAGAAATGCTGGTACAGATGCACAAGTTTATATAGTTATGTATAATCAACATTCATCATCAGGCAGAATTTTTTTAACTAATGGACAATTTGAACAAAAATCTATTGATACATTTAAAATTAATACTACAAATAATCTTAGTCCATTAACAGCATTAGATATTGGACATGATAATACAGGAAGATTTTCTGGATGGTTTCTTGATAAAGTTTGTTTAAATTTAGAAATAATATTTATATTTGATAGAATTTTTATTTTAGGTTGTTGTGGAATGTTTAACAACAGGCATTAAACAAACATTTCCATGTCATAATTGGTTAGCTCAAGATGAAGGGGATAAACGTATTGAACGAAGATTAAATGAAGATGTGTCATTACGTGAAATTCGTCAACCTGGTAAGAATAGTTTTTGTTATATAATAGATGAGGCAGAATAAACCGATCTCTCAGTATTTTGGCAATATCTTTTTCAATTTTCATATGATTAGCCTAATCGTTTTTTGTAAAGAAAAGTCCTCGTTTCAAGTTTTACGAATCTGTTTACTCGTTACGTAAGTTCATGGTCCATCTAAGGCTTCAAATAATAAGAAGCAAAGATCTTCAAAATATTGTACTTTCAAAGTATCAGAATGGTAATACTTCAACAAAAAACTTTCATGATTTAACAACAATTAAGAGATGATGTCATATAATCCGTCAACTTGGTCCTATTACATTATCAAGTCTACTAGGCTTTTCGCGTTTGATCAGAACGAAGGAGAATATTCAAAAGGTAAACCATCATTTATACCGAAAGAGCAGAATAGTAGCTCAAAAAATTGTCATTGGGCTCGAATGTCCAGCGAATAGCGAAAAAAACGATCTGAGGCCATGTTCCTATAAGAAAGTGATCGAACCATCGCTTTACAACGAAGATGAGAAGTATTTTGACATTGATAATGTTTATAATACTCAGAACGATCGAGTGGAGGCTGTCAATTCTACTGATGCAGATCAAAAAGGTGGCATTAAACAGAAACGACAGCTTCCAGAGAAAGTATTGATTTGGCTAAATGTCTGTTTCAAGAGTGTCACATCCTTGATAATCTTGGATGAAAGAATCGTCAATCATGTTATGTGTGCCAGAGGTGTTCACAGGACAGGACAAGACGCCCTGCAGAAAAAAACGAACTTTTAATGTCTGCCTTTTACATTAGGAGTCAAATTCCTTTTTATTGATTCATTATTTAAAATACAAAATTTTGTTTTTTTTTCTTTGTACAAATCGTTGTAATCAGTTCGATGTATATAACAGGGCTCGAAACGGGCCACTCTTTTCATGGCCCGGCCCGGCCCGGTAAAATATCCGGTATTATTTTAAGTGTAACTAGCGAAGATTATCGAACTCACAATAAAAGTTTTGTGTACGAAAACTGATTACTTTTTGAATGAGGTACAAACATATTGTCAGGCTATAAAACTTCACAACACTCATTTTACGTAATGCGATATTTTTTGGTATTAGTTTTTTAATCAAGCTACCTCTAGTGGAAACTAAACCACCTTTTTGACTGAATATACACTTGTTTTTCTTCTATTCAGATAGCGAGCTAGCTAGTTGTTAACGATGATTTATGAAAAAGGAAGAATCTTTCATATCGAAAGTGTAAAAATGAACTTACGAACATTATGTATAGGTATTTGTTTGGCTGAAAGATTTTTCTACCACGCTCTAGCTCACTACATAGTCACACTCGACAAAGATTTTAACATAAAAAACTTGAATAAGTTTATAAAGGATTTTCTTATCTTCCGAAGATATTCTAGCCTCTGTAAATTTATTTTTTAATCAAAATAGGACGTTTAAAAAATCAAATTTAAAGCTCACACTTTCATATGATGGTCTATTTTTGAGGTAGTGCTCCTACGGTTACTTTTTCCTTAATGAATGTCAATTTTTGAAGATGAAGCTTCACGTGCAGCCGAGAGATGCAACTACTTTGAGGAGTTGCTTGGATTTACTGTACTAGTGATTCTTTCTACATACTTCGAAAACAAAAAAAAAACACACTCATGAGTTCTTTATCAACAGCAAAATTCCTTAAAATCTTGATAGTAGAATAAACATCAGTTTTCACGTACTTCAAATTTATTCACTAGAATAAGATTTCAATAAAAAAAATGTAGTGACTGACATTTCCAATCATTAGAATGAGAAATTTTAATTGATGAAAGTAACCATTTTTACCAATAAACTTTCAAATGCATCGAAATACGTGATCATTTCATCGTTCAAAATAAATCTGATTTATTTTTTGAGTCATAGGACTGAATCTTAAATATAATTTCTATTCTAAAATATTTTTGACGGTTTCCGATAAACAAAATGAGTATATAGTTTCGAAAAAACCTAAAAAACAATACTACGTGTCGGGCCGGGCATCGGGCCGGGCGGCCCGTTTCGAGCCCTGGTATATAATGAAGTGGTATCAGTGATAGAAATAATTGAAAAGACCGAGGTCGATGATTCTGAGCGCCGTTTTCGGTGCCGTATGAGGTATGAAACGTCTAAAAAACGGCTGTATTCGTGAAGGAAACAGCTATGAACGGATGCCGTTTTTCACCGTAATCCGTTAACCCAGATTTGTATATATAGTTTTGCTGGAACAGAAACGGCGCCGCTTCAGATCGTTTTCGGTGAATAACCATAAGCCATATCACTGCCATTTTTCAGCCGTTTCATATTCAAAACGTGTCGTTTTTTTAAAAACTTTTACACCAGGTAGTAGTATCTTTCATTTCGTCGACTCTATCATAGCTATTCAGGACGTGCATTACGATGCTCATATATGATTGTATACGACGAAATCCGACGATGTACGATTACAGTATACTATCGTATTTACGATTCTATACTGTAGTGCTCATATCATCAAAATCCGGCAAACGCCAGCGACTAATCGTCACTTTTGGCGATAACATCGCGATCCTAAACAAAAATATAATTGTTTTATTTAAAATAACTTACCATTTATAATAGTGTTGAGCCAGCCTAAACAAAAATAAAAATTATTTTATCTATAATAACTTACCATTTCTGTTGGTGATGGACCAATCTAAATAAAAAACAAATCATTATGTTTAAAATAATTAATTTTTAAAAATAATCGTTATACTTAAAATAACCATTACATTTAAAATAAGTTACCTGATATATATATAGAGACTAAAAAAAACATTTTTTTTTGACAAAAGGCAATAGATTCTTAGCTATCGGCGGAATGCGGCTTGATAGCGGTGAAAAATGGTAGCCCTTACGGCTATCGTTTCAGATGAGATAGAAACGACTGTAGTTTGTCGTCGTTTTTTATTGTTTAAGGTCGTTTACTATGGCGAATTCTTTCACCTGAGGAACAAAGCAGAAACCTCACTTCTGTTAGCACATTTGAGGCTATGCGGTCCAACTATGGATCACACTATAAGGTGGTCGAAACCTCATTTACTGCAGAAAAACGTGACAGTCTCTGCCATACCTTTGATTGAATGAGCTGATTTCTCTGCTATCGATTACGTAATCTTCATAGCTCATATTTATAAGAGAAAATTCGACAAAACCCGTTTTGATGAGAATAACAATGATGTCGAAACAACTTTCCATCATTTATTGACAAAGACCATTGGCCTCCAAACAGTACCAATTTGAATTCTTTGCACCATTCAATTTGAGATGAACTTGTCAATGCAATTGATTGGTACAAAATCAAGTGAAAAATTACATTGATTCAATAATTAAAATCGTCGATGAAGAAAATTCGCAAATTAGTTGTCTTTGAAAGTTGTGCAAGTTGGACTAGTCGACTTTATTGTACTTCCCAAAATGATGGAAACTATTTACATTGATAAAAAGAATACTATTTTGTAGAGCTTGAAAGGACGTATTACTCAAAAAATAAAAATAGTTTGATTTGGTGAGAGTTAAGGATGTTATAGCGAAAATACTGACAGATTCATTTATTCTGCCCCATTCGTTATATTAACTATTTATTTAATTTAGCTGTAACATGGAATATATTGGTTTATACAAGTAATGTTAGAGGAGCAGATACAGATGCTCAAGTAACTCTTGTACTTTATGGACAATACGGAAAATCAAGAAATATTAAATTAGAAAAACATTTCGATGCATTAAAATCAGGTCATTGTGATCATTTTAAAGTTGATCTTGTTGACGTTGGAGTACCATTAAAATTACGTGTTACTCATGATAATAAAGGATATTATACATCATGGCATCTTGATAGAGTATTTTATTATATTACATTAAAAAATTTAGTTTTTCTTTTTTACTATAAAATTTGTTTAGATTGAAATGCAAAATGTTCAAACAAATAAACAATATATATTTCATTGTGGAAAATGGTTATCAACAACTGAAGATGATAAACAAATAATAAGAGAGTTAGCAGCACAAGGACCAGGAATATTAAGACCATTATCTATTGTTAAATATATGGTTGATGTTTATACTGGAAATAAACCTAGTGCTGGAACTGATGCAAATGTTTTTATTAAAATTTATGGAGAATGTGGAGATACTGGAAGTTAGATTTAAATTTTAAAAAGTCTTTTTATGAAATATTTAATTATGTATTCTATTTCAGGACGTCCATTAGAATATTCATTAAAAAATAAAGATAAATTTGAAAGAAATCAAGTTTAGTTTTCAATTGTTATATATTTATTTAATATTACTTTTTTTAGGTTGATAATTTTATTATTGAAGCTGTTTCATTACAACAAATAAAAAAAATTCAAATTGGTCATGATGGAACAAGTTTGTTTTATAATTAAATAAATAAATAAATAAATTTATTTAATTATTAATAATAGGAATGGGTGCTGGATGGTTTTTAGATAAAGTTGTTATTCGACCACTCGATGAACTTTCTCAACCAGTTACATTTATTTTCAATAGGTTTGTAAAAAACTTTGAATTATTTAATAAAATAAATAAATATATAGATGGTTCGCTGTTAATGAAGATGATGGAGAAATAGTTCGTAAATTGAGCATAGAACCAGGAATACAACATTCAAATAAATTAAAATATAATATAAAAATCAAAACTGGTGATGTTTTTCAAGCTGGTACTGATGCTGATGTTTATTTACAATTATTTGGTGAAAAATTTGCGACAGATAGAATTCTATTAAGTAAATCTAGTAGTACATCAAATATGTTTGAACGGGATTCACTTGATCAATTTACATTTGAATCTGATGACATTGGAAAAGTATGTTTTTCAAATTTGTTTTTTTATGTAAAAATCATAATTTTATATTAAAATAGATTCGACATATTGTTATTGGGCATAATGGACAACGTCCTGGTGCAGGATGGTTTTTGGATTGGGTTGAAATTGATATACCAACGCATAGAGAAGTTTATAAGTAATATTTTAGATAACAATGATGTTTTTTTTAAATCTCGTTATTCTATTTAATATTATTTTAATCCAAAATAGAGAATAGAGATGTTAGTAAACTTTCTTCTTATCTTTTTATACGAGAGTATTTGGTGTTTCCTGTTTCCAGCAAAGATGAATGCTAGGTACATTCACCATTCCTGAGAAGGGGAACGCATAACGTTCTCGCATGAAAAGACATCTAAAGAAGTATAGAAAGCTATGTCACTCAATTCCTGCGAGATAAAAATATCAAACACAATGTATCCATTATTGCTAATTCCCTAAAAATTCGTCTTTTTATGTATAGATGGGTATCCTTTCGCATTATTCCTTACTTTAGAGCACGGAACTTCAACAAAACTATACTCTATAAATCTTCTAACTAGATCAGAGTTATACATAATCTCTGATAGTATTCTGAAGCTGTTTGTCACAATATCTGATGATCTCTAGACGATATTTCTTATCCTCATGATGGTTCCGAGAGCCTGTATGTGAAGATCTGTAATATTACTCTAGCGTGTCAGTTACAGTCTGTGACGATATCCTGATCTATCGATCATGATCGGTGGGAGAGCGGGCCAAGGAGACTGGATGCAAAATCCTACCTCTGTACACTTCAATACTCTTTTTAGATCATTTTTCGTAAAAAGCAAATTTTAATGTGTTTCCCATTCATAGAAAAGTGAATTTATTTGGCCTTACTCATTTCGAGGATTCATGATGTTCCGTAGGCTTAACGCCCGTTGAGTCCAACCAATGTACGGATTAGTTTCTTCCAAATGTGTCGGTCTTGTGCCAAGTAGAACAGGTCCCGTCCGCTGTGTCCACATTAGTCTTTGATATCGTCCAGCCATTCTCTACATGGGCGGCTTCTTCGGAGCTTTCCGTATATTTTTGCAAATATTTTATGTTTTATTGGTCTAAATATTATCATTCATTCTGCATATATGTCCGAATAGCCTTAGCTTTCTTTTCTTGATCATATCTACTATGGTTTATTCTTTTGGTATTTTCTTTTTTATATCTTTATTCTTAGTATCCTTCAGTAACCATTTCTTGTCGATTTCCTTAAGGATCCATGTTTCTGACGCGTATAATAGTATACTGGAGACACACGTTTTGAGGATCTTGAGCTTATTCCGGATTGTTAGCTTCTTACTGTTCCATATGTGTTTCAGGAATGGCATTGCTCCAACTTCTTTCCCTATTCGTCTTCTGATTTCTTCAGTGTAGTTGCTGTCCTAAGTTATTAGACTCCTTAGATATTTGAATTTATCCACATTCTCGATGTTTTTATCTCCAATCTGTATTTGGCATTCGCTTTATACCTTTTTTACTAAATACTGTGGTTTTTGTTTTAACCACGTTCACGACTATCCCTGTTTGTTCTACAGCTGCTCTAGTTATCTCGAATTGTTCCTGTAAGAACTTACAGTCTTCGTCTATCAGGTCAATGTCGTCGGCAAATCTTAGGTTATTTACTCTTATTTTACCTATGTTTATTCCATAGTCGCCTTCTTCCAGGTGTTCAATTACTTGCTCTAGATACGTGATAAATAGTAGTGCTAACGTAGGATGTCCTTTGTCGTACTAGCTGTTCTCCTCTCGCGTTTATCATCTCAGCTGTGATTCCATCAGATCTCGAGGTTTTGTTCCTTTTTAGCATGTGTATTGCTGCTTCTGCCTCGTAATATAAGATGTCTTGTGGCTCCTCAGTACTCGTAGGTGTAATATTTGTAAGGTTTCTTGTCATGGTGTCTCCTCCTCCGTGATCTTTGTATAAACTGCTGCAGTACTTTGCCGTTCTGATTCCATGTTATACTTGTTTTAGGTGTGAATTTTCTTCTTAGTATTTCTATCAGACTGTAAGCTGGACTAGTTTTTCCTTTCACGAGATCTTTTTTGATTCCTTTGCATTGTTGCTGTATCCAATCTTATTTATCTTGTCTTTCTACCTTTTTGACTTGCTTGCAGAGGTCTTCATATAGTTGTGATTTCTTTTTGGAAGCATTTTTAGTTTGTTGTAGTTTTCGTTTTTCGTCTGCTAGTTTCAATGTATCTTCGGATATCCAAGGTCTGTTAGTGTTTTTGCTAGCAGATATTGTCGCATCTGCTGCTTCTTTTAATGTCAGCCTCTATTTTTCTCGCATGTTCTTTTAGATTTTCTTTTGATTCTATTTTTTTCTATATTTTTTGCCAGGTTGTTACTATATTACTGTCTTATTTTCTCGTTACTGAGTCGATTCACGTCAATACCCGCACTGTGACGTATCTTATTGTACATTCTCTTGAGTTGCAACCTCGCGTTACACAGTACTAATGAGTGATCTGAACAAACATCAGCACTTTGGTATGTTCTACAATTGATGACCGATGATTTGTATCATTGTTGCATGAGTACCAGGTCTATCATGTTTTTATGTACGTCATCTGATGACGCTCAGGTCCTTTTTCGCTGTGGTTTTTGCTTGAATCGTGTGTTACTTAAGTGCATGCTGTATGTAACTGCAAACTCTAGAAGACGTTTACTTCTCTCATTTCTGTCATGGAATCTGTATCTTCCCATTACCGATCTCCGATCGGTATTATCGTTGACAATTTTTGCATTCCAGTCTTGTCATGATATTTATATCTTTTTAGTGAGTGTTAGCTAATGTATCCTCTAGGATGTTGTAGAACACTTCGATATTCTCATCTGAAGAGTGGATGTTAGTGCGTATATATGTATTACTGTGATTTTCTACGGCGTTGCATCGAACCTGGCTGTGATTATTCGTAAATTGATTGGTTAGTATCTCATGAGTGTTTTTCTAGCTTTATCGCTTAGCAACATTCCTATGCCTCTTACGTGCGTATTATCTTCTCTCGACCAGATGAAATCTCTAATTGATGTTTCGCCTTTACCTGACAAGCGTACTTTCCAATCTAGTTTTCCCATTGCCCATAATGTCTGATCGTTCCATGTACCTACTCTCAATGTGTCTTTCACTTTTTTTAGTTGCTGTCTTTCTGTTCTTATTCTCTCATCCTTCATATTTATTGGTTTTCCAGTAGCCATTTTTTTAATTCGGCTCTGGTTACTCCGTAGAAGACGCGGACCTTGTTTTACCGAGCGACGTCCGAGCCGCTATAACTTCTTGCTATCTGTATTCATGGTTGGTGTCTATTGTCTTTTTCTTTTTACCGAACAGCAGCATCTGCACTCCTTCCAGAGAGCTTCGAAACAAATATGTATAAATGACTTGTCTAGGATCATTACATGATTGGTGATACCGAAATCCGAACTCAGTAACTAGTAGTTGCATGACGAGCACGTAATCAATCAGCCATGTTGTACATATTTCGAGTAATACAGTATATATAAAAGTTTTACCTGAACATATAATCAACGGTTCTGTTTTCTCACAGCGTTCGCATGACCAATAATGCATCTGAAAGCTTGGTTTTCTATCGTCATATGGACATATTTATGTTTACATACTTGTTTGGATATGTTTTTATATGAGAGCATTATACGTTCCACATTCCTATGGACGGGAACACTACACACACCCTCATGATTAGACAAGTAATAATACTTATCAACCTCCGTACATGAAAAAAGTGGTCAAAAACAGAAATTTGAAATGCATTTCTCCCAGGGCTCCTTAAGTACGTACCGCATATTTTTCTCACATTATTGTCTGACTGATAAATCGTGAGATGAACAAATACGTGCTCCATGCAGGTTCACACGGTGGAGCATAGGCGTTAGCTATTGCATGAAATAGCGTTGGGGAGGGGTACTTAAGAAGTCCTAGTATAGTCAATGTAATCTCAACTTGAGCCGAAACTATCTGTTATTATGGAATTGTTGATATATGATATCTAAAACCGTCAATTGAATCTATTTGTCTGAGATCGATAAAAGAAGATTCATATAGTTTTCCTTCGTCTTTAAAGAAAAAATACCTCAATAGGGTGTCGATTCAATAATCTATTGAGAACATAAAATATAATGAGATCAACTCGAAAATAAATTTGATGAGTATATGAAATTTAATCTGATTTCGAAAAGGAATGAATGTGTACAATTTACTATTTTGTTTCACGTTAATCATTATAGGATTAGAAATAGGTTAAAAATTTCTATCGTTTAGAATACTGAGTTACTTTTATTTATTTAAGATGTTAATTTGTTTTTTTCAATAGATTTCCATGTCATCGATGGTTAGACAAAAACGAAGATGATGGAAGAACTGAACTTAATTTAATACCATCTAATGCAGCAAGACAACCAACTAGTAACCAGAGTAAGAAAAAAAATAAATAAAAATAACCAATATCAATTCTAACTTTTTCTATTGTTAAAATTTTATTTTAATGAACACAGGACTCTTTAACTACATCTCCCGCCGTTCCACACTATAGCTGACGCCTATGCTCCGCCATGTGAAGTTGCAAAGAACGCGTAGTTTTTCATCTCACTATATAACGTTCAGACAAAAGTGTGAGAAAACATGCGCTCTATGCAACTTCACACGATAGAGAATAGATGTTAGGTATAGTATGGACATGCTTAAAGATTCCTGTTGTGAATTATATTGAATATTTCATATTAGCGATAAATACTGAAAATAATAATCTAAAAATGTAAAAAAAGTAAATTTATATAATAATATAATAAATAGTTTCAGTTGTTCCATATGAAATAACAATATATACTGGTAATGAATTTGGTGCTGGAACAGATGCAAATGTATTTATTCAACTATTTGGTACTCATGGAAAAACAGATGAAATTGTTCTTAAAAGTGAAAAAATTAATTTTGAAAGAAATACGGTTAGAATTTATTTTAAATAAAATATATTTATTTAAATTAATTTAATTTAAGGTTGACAAATTTGAAATCAGAGCTCCTGATGTTGGACAAATTAAAAAAATTCGAATTGGACATGATTCAGAACATTTTGGTGCAGCATGGTTTCTTGAAAAAGTAAGAACATTTATTTAATACATATCACATAATAAATCATTCCATCAACATTTTAATCACAAATTCTTTTGAAAATTCAAATCAAAATTATTTCTCTACAAAATATTTCTCTAATATGTAAAAATCATACAATATTCAATATTTCATAAGGAATGTTCATTGTTTAACACTATTTTTTGTGTATTGAAAAAGTTCATAGACTATATAATTGGTCAGTATGTCCATCGATCTATATATACGATAGCACTTCAAAAAGCAATTTGATCGCTATCAAAATTTTGCAGATCAGAAATATCTCGGTCGAGCTCGAAGATGAAAATGATTCGTCAAGAAATTGCTGAGTAAAATCCAAGAAGACCATTATCTCCTGTGCTTTTATAAGCGAACATTAACATGTCCTGCTTTTCGTAAAAACGTTTTTCTTCACTATTGTAAGAATCAATGATAGGGTTATCCTTACTCATTAGAGATTTTCGAGCGCCCTCTAGAATTCGTCCCGAACTATATTATTAAAATAAAGAAGTTTTCATTTGTGCAAATCAATAATGACTTCGCAAACGCTTCCTCATTGCATCCTAGAGAACAAAAAGAGGGCATCCCAGGTGATTGAATCCGGTTGCCGTTTCAGTGCCGTTTTGGACAGGACAAACTATATTTTTTCCTGCCGTACGCAATGCATATCCGTCATCATAAATGACTGTGTATAGTTTAATACAGCACTGTTTCTAACCTTATTCCTACAAACCTTTAGTAAATGAAATGAGAACGTAACTGTCTATCCCCTTACCTTCAGCTAACTCCTGAATAGTAACCATATCTACTGTTAATTATATGCTTAAGATGAGGCTAAAATAAAATAATAAAAACATTTTATATAATAATGACACAATTGTATAGTATTCGCTCGAAAATAAATGTGAGCTTAAGGCATCTTTTTGATACGGTGTATATATGACCTGAATACGATAGTCGTATCATCAATCGACGATCTTGCCCTACTCTTTCCAGGTTCTTGGTTATCAGACAAGATTCTTTTTCTATTCCTTTTGTACAAGATTCTTGAGTGAAAAATCTGATCTTGCCTTTCTGACAAGGTTCTCATTCTCTTGCTTTTCTTCAACTCTTATCTGATTTATATTGTTCTCGATATTCTTGCCTGATTCCTACTTTTCTTAAATTCTTGTCTGTTTTTTGTTTTTTGTGTTTTTTGCCTGATTCTAGTCATACTAAAGAAGTCTTTTGTTGGTTATTATTACTATTTGCCATGTCATTTTATTATAAACTTTACGCACCATGTACAAAAAAAATACTTTTTATTTCATATGTTATCAAAACAACTTCAGGTTTTAACACAGAAATAGTATAAAATTTTCATTCTCAAAAAAAAAAAACGAGTAACGCACGTCCCTGTGACGTGCTCAACCCTCGGCTGAAACATTGACAGTACTTATATACTAGTGCATCTTATTGACACAGCTACTGATAACGACTTACATTTGCATCTCTATCAGTTTCTATACCTTTATCATTCACATTACTGGGCATAAAAGAAAACAAGCAAATTCTTAATCTAATTGAATCTGTTTATCTGTGTTCACAACCAAAAACGTCAGCACCTCTGACTTAAATCCAGCCAATATGTGTACCTTAGGGAGTAAAATTAATTCGCCACAGATATATGTTCATCAAACTGTTCACAAACCAGTAACGTGAACGCATATTATTAACTATGTATCTTAAGTATATCAGATTCTCTACAACTTAAATACGTATTTCACAACCACAGAATATGAGATGAGCCAATTCACTCTTTAATATGTCCAAATATACTCCAGTACAGTATAATATTCCCACCGATTTTCATAACCTCGCAACCTACGGCTTTATCTATGATACTAGGCTTCACCATCCAGTAGTGCTCCCATAAACAAGATTAAATATATAAGGACACCCAAAAAATATCCAACAGGAGGAGCAATGCGCATCTCCACCAAATAGTACATCAAGATCGACCGACACGATCACTTCATAGCATGTAACGACCTATGGGTACACCCATTGTATAGCAGTTGAGGACCTATAAGTAGCCCTTAGCAGTGGCATTTTACCTTCACTCTAACAAAGTAAAGTAAAATCGAAATCTATTTTAAATTTGAGTCATCATATTATCATTGATCCTACTGACCGAATATAGAAAATCGACTGCTATAGATTCGGCATACTCTTGGGACTTTTACTACTATACACCGTAGCTACCCATAGGTCACAACGTACTATACATTGAGGTGCCCTTGGCTGCTTAACTACAATATGACGGCGCTACCCTTATGTCCCTTATCACTATGCATTTGAGGTACCCTTCGGTCCTATAGTACTATATAATGCGGGTAACATTAGGTCCTCAAGTATCATATATCGGGCGTACCCTTGCCACCTTAGATACTGTATGATGGGAGTATCCTGAGGACCACTAGTATTAGGTACTGGTGGTACCCACAAATTCCTTCCCCATTCGCCTGTTTCTCTACTATTGTATTGGTAAAACATCATAGTGTTCGAGGCGCATTTTAGCATATCTATGGCAATCTTTTATTGGCCCGAATAACCCTATGTTTCACTCTTACAATAGTGGCAATATTGGCGTTTCACTATTCCCCCTCTCCCACTCGCCTATTTCTCTGCATCAGTATCCCTATAGTATTGCACTTGAGAACCGATGGGCGCCCCCATATAGTAGCACTTGAGGACCTATGAGTACCCCTATAGTATGGCACTTGAAAACGTACAGGTACCTCCATAATATAGGGCTTGAGGACCTGCCAGTAGCTGCAGAATGTGGCGGAAGACTTAACGAGATTTTGGGAAGTTTTAGTGCTAAATGCTCCTTTGACCTTGACACAAACAGACATACAGACAAACTATTTGTTTTCATATGACCCTCACTAAAGTCAAGGAAAAAATACTTATTTTTTCAAACTTCATCATCGTGTGCACCATATATTTGCCGAGTTGTTGTTAAGTTTCGTTTTGATAATTGATTCGAAGTTTGTTTATAATATCATGTTTCATTTGCTTTAATGAGTTTTTCATTATTTGACTATCTCAAAAGTAGTTACCGGATGAAGTCCATGGACGTCTGCCAAGTAATTTAAAAAACAGAACAACGTAAAAGTTGTTATTTTGAGCTATCTCATTTAAAATAAGCTATTTAGAATTCGATCAAGTAGTAAACGATGTAGAGATAATTGAGTACGGAGATGTTGAGCTTTTTTCTTAGCACGTCATCGATGTTATTTATCGTATGTGGTGAAAACCCTAAAAATATAGTGAGTCAAAAAAATATAAATTGCATATAGATATTACCTGTATTACCAAGCGCATTAGCAAACAATCACTTTTTTGAACGAATCGAGATTTCCTTTGTTCAATAAAGAAAATACTATTATACTTAGGTCTAACCAAAAATTCCCAGATTTTTAAAAAAAATATGAAGACAAAGAGAAAGTTCGAGTTTTATTTTATTAAATGCTCAAAATAGTCACCATGATTATTTATACAAAGTTCCATCCTTTCTAATAGTTTGTCAAAAGTTTTTTAAAATTCTTCTTTCGGAATTTTTTTTATCATCTTGTATACCGCACGAGCCAATGATGTTTCATCTGGTTGATCAGTTAAATTTTGTTTGATGTAATCATTTAGCCAATAATCACACGGTGCAAGGTCAGGTGAATATGGTGGATGCGCCATTATAATAATACCTTCTTCTGTTAAATAATTAGTAACATCGGAATGAATATGGGGTCGAGCATTGTCTTGAAGCAATTTTATACCTTTTGTACCTGCTGACTTTCTTTGTTTCCATTTTTCCTTCACGACTGGCTTGTGGCAATTTTCAATATAATAGTTGTGATCTATAGTCTTGCCTTCGTCAACAGCATGTATAAGAACAGGACCATTTGATTTAAAGTAAAAAAGAAAATAATTTTTTTGCTTCAAATTTACTTCGACGAACAATAGTAGTTGGTGATTCATCTTCTCCAACCCAGCTTACGTTTGTTGACTTGCGATGAATTTGCCTATGGTGAATCTACGTCTCATCATCTGTTATAATATCACATAATCGCCAAGAACCATCATGAAATTTCGCCAAATTTTCACGACAAAGTTTAACACGTTCTCGCTTTTGTTCATGAGTTAGTTGATGGGGTACCCAACGTGATATAACTTTTTTCATTTTGAGACAGTCGTGGATAATTCGTTCTATTGTACCATAAGAGAGAGAAGTCTCAGCTATAATATCATCATAAGTTGAATGTGGATCATTGTTGATAACCTGTCGTACTAATTCCATATTTTCATCTGTCAGTTCGGATACTGGACGACCAGATCGAGGATCATCATTGACATCCTCTCTTCCTTCACGGAAACGCTTTGCCCACTCTGCAACTGTTGGATATGATTGAGCCTTTGGTCCCAAAGCTGTTGCAAATTCTTCGTGAATTGTCTTTGGATTTATCCCCAAAATAGTTCGAATTTTTATATAATATCGATTGTATTCATTATCCATTTTTGAAATTTTTTTTAAGAACGAATTAAAGTTTATCTGAAAAAATATTGTATTTAAGTCCAAAATAGATTTAGTATATATACTATTATACACAAGACATTCCACTATTTATTCATGCAAAAAACACTTCAATGCTAATTGGTTTATAAAATTGCCAATAGCAATCTGGGAACTTTTGGTTAGACCTAAGTAGATAATGAAAGAAAATCTAAAAAAAATAAAATAGAATGTCTTATTATATTAGACTGATAGATTTATTATAGGATTTAATCATATTCGAATGGTATCAGCTTCTATAAGATTTCATTTGACGGATTCTTTTCGGATTGATTAACCTAAGATAATTGATTATTCATCATGGAACACTCGATATTTTTCAAAGATCGATTGATTTTACCTATTAGATAATCTTCATTTAATTTGTCTTTTTACCTTTTTACAGAAACAATTTTGATTAAGGTTTTCTGAAACAATTTGACTATGTATTTTTCAGGAAAATAATTAACCCTAAATAAGAAAAAAAAATAAAAATATTGAGAAAATCATTTATTATCTCTTATTTATAAATAAAATTGTAAATTTAAGGTACTTATTCAACGATATTTTAACGATCCATATGATCAACGAAAAACTAATATTCAATCGTATTGGTTCAATAGTCAACAATGGTTCGATAAAACTAAAGGAGATAAACAAACTACTAGAGAATTATTTCCAACTACTGAACATGGAAATACACAAAATAATCGAAATGGTTTAATATGAATTAATATAATAAGACGAAAAAACAATTTTTTTTTTCTTATTTTTAGAATTAAATTATATAGTTAGTGTATTTACTGGTGATAAGATGGGTGCTGGAACAAATGCAAATGCTTTTTTGACAATTTATGGTGAACATGGAGATTCAGGTTGGATTTATTTAGTTTTAGTTATTAAATTAACTAGTTTTTATATAAAGGCGAAAGAGAATTAAGTCAATCAAAAACAAATAAGAATAAATTTGAACGAAAACAAGTTTGTTTTACATAGATTTTATTTCATTATTTTATTTTGTTAATTTATTTTAGGAAGATGTTTTCGATGTGAAATGTGCACCTTTAGGAAAATTAAGAAAAATTAAAATTCGACACGATGATAAAGGGGTAAGAATTTAATATAATACTTTTTATTTTATGAAGAAACATAAAACTTTAGAAAAGCAAATCTATAATATTTTTATCTTTTACATAAGTCTAAATCAATGAATAAATCCTAATGATTTAGTATTTAAATCTGTACAATTAACATATATTAAAACATCAATATAAATCAATTTGAGACGTTTAAATTTTTATTCGATAATAGATATCCACCCAGGACGAGTATTACGGTTGTCGTAAACGGTCGGATACAACGTCGTAAACGACCGCGCACGATCGTATACATTCAAAAGTACGACCGTGTACGATCGTATTTCGTCGTATACTTGACTCCTGAAATACGGTCGTATACGACGAAATACGGCGTAAATACGACCATCGTAAATGATCGTACACAGTCGTATACAACATCGTTTGTCCTCGTATTCACACTCATCTTCTTGGAGGGAAGACGGCAACTTCCTATTATATACTCTCTCTCGTATCTCTGCTCTTATTCTCAATACCAGGAATACTTACTTGTCCATTTATATATATGAATGGACCTAAAATAAATAAAAAAAAAATATTTTAATTACTAAAATACTTACTTTTTCAGTTATATGATAAAATAGGCCTAACGACAGCAGTACTGTTGGATCCGACGTTTTTCGACAGGGGGATATCACCGAATCCTGTTGTCGGAGTCCGACGATTTCCGATGTCGGAATTCGTCGAATTTCACCGGTTTTCAGTTATCGGTTTCCTATCGAATCCGATTGTCGGATACTGCCGCATTCGATAGGATCCGACGGGGTGGTTTCGATCTGGATAGTCTAAAGACAAGTAAAAAGAAAATATTGGAATAAAAAATATAACTTTTTTATTTTACTATGATCAATAATATGACAATAAAAAATAAAATCTATTTAAAAATATATAAATACTAAGTGTTCGATATGTAATTCGAAATAATGCAAAAAATATAATTTAAAATGTTTCATTTTGCATTCTACGTTCTGCTGGATTCTGTGTTGAATTCAATAGTTAACAGTATGGCCGAGAAATGAATCTCAGTTTACGATTAATCTACGACTGTATACGATCATACACTACCGTCGTTCACGTCAACCGTTTACGACCGGGCGTGATTGACCTGAGCAGATGCTCAATATTATGTATATAGATCGAAGTCTTACAACTTCATACTCTTATATCGCACATATCTTTATAGTCTAATATTCCTTGTACCTCTTGTAGCCTTATTCCATTATTCTCCTACAGCATTCAACATTTATGAGTACCTCATAGGATGACCTTTGAGGAAGTATGGGTGCTACTATATAATAAACCATTAGGACCTATGGGTCCCTTTACATAATATCCCTTGGCACCTTCTTATTATAGATTTATTTGATCGTTAATGTTTGATCTTTAATCCGATACCTACAGACACTGAGCATTATACAGATTGATTAGGTTATTTTTTATAGTCTTGTGTACTTTGTTGTATTTATGAAATACGTTGGAAATTTCCTATTTGAACGCAGTCGCAGAGAGCATCGACTTCTCTTTCAAATCATACAATTTGCATTTTATCTTCTCTGGCTCTAGCCCAAAAAATTGATGAACTTCAAACAACTGTCAAAAAACTTTTTTTTAGAGTTTTTGACATGTTTTTCAATAGTTTTATCGAAAGAATTAATTTTTTTTTGAGTTGCTGCTTTAAATATCTCGACATAGAATAATCTATTGGTGCAGCATCAGGATTTCTAAGCATTCATTCTTCTAGTTTTATATAGTTAATTTTGTTTTCGTTCAAAAAACGATTTGTTTCTTTGGCGCAGAGATGTCCATCGCGGTTGAGAATTTGCCGCTGTCGCACCGCGCCGGTCGTCAAAAAAAGCTACTACGACGCTGCCGCAATGGTACTTTTAAAAACTTTTGGATTCTCAGTGCTGTGATCGGTTTAAACATCAGGTGCTTCTGCCAATCCATCAGATGCACCGAGCCTTATCGTGCAGCCCACATCAATAGCGAGATTCTGTGTAAATTCCTGAATTTTTGAAATTTCTTTCATAAAAATGCTGCCGCCGCTGCGCCGCTGCCGCGATGATATTATAAAAATGCTGCTGTGCCGCAATGGTTTCTGAAAAAATCTGCCGCCACCGCCATCGCGGCAGCGCCGCGATAGACAACTCTACTTTGGCGGTACGACTTGATGCAAAAATCATTCTGTTGTTCGTATTTTTGCAAATAAACATGGAATATACCGTGCTAAATATGGTATTAAAACCTTGTTCATATAAGTTTGTATATGAAAAATAAAACTATTACAAACCGTGTAAAAAACTCTGAAAAATATTTTTTCGTAAGTATTTGAGATTCATCAATTTTTTGGGTTAGAGATAGAATAAAATAAAACGTATCCATTGTATGGTTTGACAGGAAAGCCGATGCTCTTTCCAATTGTGTTACAATAAAAACTTTTTCAATATATTCCATAAATACAGCAAACTATATAAAACTATTAAAAATAACGTAATCAATCTGAATATAAAGATTAGTAGAGAAGGAATATGAAATTTATAATTTAAATAAATAAAACAACTTTATTAGATATCTTATTAATATAAATTGAGAAATTTTTATTTTTTTTTTATTTATTTTCTCAGATAGGTTCAGCATGGTTACTTGATCGAATTGAAATAATTGATCCTCAAACTAAAACTAAGTAAATATCTAATATAAATAATTAGAAATATATCAATATATTCTTGTTAATTAAATAGATATAAATTTCCATGTCAAAAATGGTTAACTCGAGATGAAGATGAAGGAAGATTATCATATGAAATAGCTGCATCTCAACCTCATGAACATTCTCTTGGATTTCAACTTGAAAATACACATGGAACAACCAGTGATTATGGATCACCAAGAAGAAGTTTGTCTTTTAAATAAATAAAAATTTTTTTTTCTCGATATACGATCTAAAAGAATATCGTGAAATATATAGAAGGACATATTTCGACCTACGATATCATATATTACGGATCGACAAATTCAGCTCGATTTCAGAACTGATGAATAGTTCATCAATTCTGAAATATAGCTGAACTTATCGATCTCTATGTACTGTGATTAACAGATTTTTAAGAGATTATTCATCAGAAAAAAAATCTAGCTTTAATTGATTTTCATTGCAATTAATTGATAATGGATTTTTTTGCAGTTTTTACTTCGAAATTCAAATTTTTCATTCTCAATTAATGAAAAATATTTTACTAGAAGAGTTTTCCATGCAACATGTTATATCTTCAGATTCAGTAACAATCAATACTTCGATAAGATAAAACAGTAAACGTTCGCGATTGAAAATTATTCGTTTTTTTCAATAACTCAATTCAAATTTTTACTTTTAACTTTAACGACAAATTTCCACTCATTTGTCATCAAATTATTATTTATAAAAAGCTTCATCTTTGTTCAACGGACATTGTTGTTTCATTCTCTACTTTCACATATAAATTCATCTTTTATTTACATTATAAAAAACATTTTATCATGATCAATAATTTCAACTAACATACAGGGACTAAATTTCTTAGGTGAAAATTTTTAATTCAATCTCTACTCAATAGACTCATACAGCTTCCATATGGATGATTCAACACATTCAGAGCTCTACTACATTGATCATCATACACTACGACTCAAAGTTTCTTCATGTTATTATTGCGAACATCTACAATTTATATAAGCATGATCTCAGACCTATATAAGATTTGTATCTAACTATAACCAAAACCCCAATGAATTACTTCCCTTTAATACATTTGTAACTTTACCATTTACTAAAGAAGAAAACATTCTTTTTCATTCCTTCAATTCATCTATGATTAAAGGAAACAGTCTTAGATTTATTTAAAAATCTATAATATATTCAATTATCAAACTGTTTTATTCCCCAATCATTAAAGATAAATAAATAGTTCGAATCCAATCTCACTTAAAGTAAAAAAGATATATGCATGATAGACTTGATAATTATTCAAAAGTTCATTGAAGAACATTCTGTTTTTCATGCTTTTTTCAAATTCGATCAAATTCGTTCATTAAAAAATTTCACATCTTTTCAAATTTATTAATAAAATATGTTTATTTGCAATTTTAGCATTAAATACAACATATAGAATAAATGTTGTTACTGCCGATAAGCTTGGTAGTGGAACAGATGCCAATGTTCATATTATTATATTTGGACAAAATAATCAAACAGGTTTTTCTTTCCCTTTTTTTCTTATTAAATGAGAAAGGGTAATATTTATTTTAATAAAAGGAAAAATTCCATTAAAACAATCAAGAACGAATAAAGATCCATTTGAACATGGTCATGCTGATATATTCGAATTAGAAGCAGTTGATGTTGGACAACCAAAAAAAATTAGGTATTATTTAGTTATTTTAATAAAAAAAGAGAAAAAATAATTAAATAAATAAACTTCTTTAAAAGAATTGGTCACGATAATTCTGGTTTTGCATCCGATTGGTTATTAGAACGTGTTGAAATTGGTGTACCAAAATTAAATAATACATGGATATTTCCATGTGGACAATGGATTAATAAAGAGAATCATTTTGAAACTGAATTACTTCCAAAATCTATACCAAATCAACCGACAAATTCATGTAAATATATTTACAATTATTTTAAAACTATTTCTCAGATTAAAAAGCTAGACTCTAGAAAACGAAAATTCATTTGTGTCTATCCATTTATTGATTTGTATGAATCATGGTTACCATTTAGTAACTATGATTGATATAAACATTTGGATAAGAATGAGACAAATAAATATATAGAAATCAAGGTGTGAATAACTACAGGGCGGTCCGAAAGTCACGCACCAAACGAAAAAAATTAAATATTTTCATTAAGGCTTAAGCAAATGAGCTGATTTTTTCACTGATGATAGGGGCATATACAAGCTTTTTATTCGTATAGATATAGCTAAGTATACCCTCTGTTAATTCACCCTATGAACTTCAAGAAAAAAAAAATCTTATTCTTCATATATCAAAAAACAAAATAATATACAGAAAGGAAAATTTTTTCAAAAAATGACCAATATTTTAAAGCAAATGTTCAAACTGTTTGCCTTTTGCTGTAATACACATCCGACAACGCTTAGCTACAGAATGATAGATTGCTTGGCATAATTCAATATTATGATTGAGCGACGTAAATTCATGTTCAATTAATAATCTTAGATGGTCCACATTACGAGATTTCTGAGCATAGGCATGATCTTTTATTACTTCCCATAGTGAAAAATCACATCGAGTAAGATTAGGAGACCGCCGTGACCATTCCACAGTTCCTCGACGACCGACCCATTCTAAAAATGTATCATCTAAATAATCACGTACAGCTTGGCCATAATGAGGTGGTGCACCGTATTGCTGCCATATCATTGTTTGAAAGGTTGATTGCTCTTCAAGTTGCGGTATAATATGGTTCTATAACGTTTGAAGATAGGTTTGTGATGTAACATTATCTTCGAAAAAGAATGGGCCAACAACTCCATTTGATCATATTCCTCCCCATACAATTACTCGTGGAACGTTGAACTCCTGTTCGATAATAAAATGTGGATTTGTATCACCCCAATAAACATAATTGTGTCTATTGACACGACCATTTGTTTGGAATATAGCTTCGTCGGTCCAGAGAATTCGATCTAAGATAATGGAATCTTCTCAAATTGAATCTAAAACCTACTGAGAAATTTCAAGTCGTCGATCAGGATCATCTTCATTTAAGGCTTGTAATAATCTCGGTTTGTACGGTTTTGAATTTAGTTCTTTCATGGTACGTCGTACGCCTGAACGTAAGATATCAAGGTCATGTGCTGCACCTCTTTGTAATTTTTGTGGATTAAGAGTATGGCTTTCAGAAAAGAGTTCCATATTTTCTTCTGTGGTTATTGATGTTGGTCTACTACTTCGAGGTGCATCTTCCAGGGAACCTGTCGGATCAAATTCTGTTGCTAGTCGATAAATTGTTTGTCAAACTGGAATTTCGTCGTCAAGACATTCATCTTGAAACGCTTCATTTACTGTTTTTAACGTTTTTTCTGACATCCATCATTGCTTGAGAATAAAAATCCTTTGTTCTATTGTTAAAAATCTCAGCATCTGTACATACGAATTCAATGTAAAATGGAATAGAAAACGTAGAGCAAAGAAGCACAAATCTTACAGAGGCTACGCAAAATGTACCTACACTTTTGGTAAAGCAGTGTAATGAACAATATTAATAAAACGATCTATGTCGTGTGAACTATCACGTGAGTTACAGACGAGCAGAAAGAGAAAAATACAAAAAGAGTACATATGAATAGAATATGCATTGTTCATAAGTTTCTTCTAATGGTCACATTTTTCTCCGAATCAAGTGCTCTTTCTTCATATTATTACTTGTTTTTTTGATATATGAAAAATAAGTTTTTTTTTTCTTGAAGTCAATAGAGTTAATTAACAGAGGGTGTACTTAGCCATATCTCAGAGATGTTCATTGCGGCGCGACTGCGGTAGCGGCAGATTTTTAAATAAACCATCGCGGCAGTGGCAGATTTTTAAAAATTCATCGCGGCAGTGGCAGTAGTTTTTTCGAAGACATTGAAAAAACTGCACGAATTCTATCGAATTTGGGTGCTTACATATGAGACACCGTGAGATAGAATGAATCCTATGCACCAGTATCAATATTTATAATCCAATGCAGTCACAACAATGAAATTCGAAACATTTTTTTCAAAACCATCGCGGCAGCGGCAAGTTTATGTATCACCGCGTCGCGGCAACTTTTTTTTATAAACCATCGCGTCGCGATAGCTTTTTTTCCTAAATGCCGCGGCGCGGCAGCGGCGGATTTTCAACCGCGATGGACATCTCTGCTATATCTATATGAATAAAAAGCTTGTTTATGCCCCACCATCAATGAAAAAATCAGCTCATTCGCTTAAACCTTAATGGAGATATTTAATTTTTTTCCTTTGATGCGTGACTTTTGGACCAACCTTTATTTTTAATTCATTGGACTATAACATACCAAGGGCGAACTATCCTACCGAAACATTTTGAACCACACACGTAGCCCACGAGTCGAATCGACTTTCAGAGGAATAATTAAACCAATACTTATCTCTGTTGCCGTGATATACATTTCGACTCTGCTTAGAGAGAGAGAGAGATTACGTCTAAGCTCGACTAAGCCCAAGCTCCTTGTGCTGCATAAATCACTCATTACTGCTATTTAATCAAGAACAAAACATCCTTTTTCATTACTTTTCCTCGTTTCTTTTTAAATAAAAACTTATCATTTACATTTATATTAACGTTAATGATTTATTCCAATTGTAAATCATTTTATTCTTCAATTATTTAAGATAGATGAATAGTTCCAATCGAAAGTTTATTAAAGAACTTTCTGTTTTTCGTGCTTTTTCCAAATTCGATCAAATTCGTTCATTAAAAAATTTCACACCTTTTCAAATTTATTAATAAAATATGTTTATTATTAATTTTAGCATTT
>JAJEKB010021795.1:69048-83467 GCA_022393335.1 Macrotrachela quadricornifera | reverse complement strand
AAATAATAAATTTATTTAAAAGAATTGGTCATGATCATTCTGGTGTTGCATCAGATTGGTTATTAGATCGTGTTGAAATCGGTGTACCAAAATTAAATAATACATGGATATTTCCATGTGGACAATGGATTAACAAAGATAATAATTTCGAAATTGAATTACTTCCAAAATCTGTACCAAATCAGGCGTCAAATTCACGTAAATAAACAAATACATCGAGTAGGCCAGAATAAATAAGTATATTTTATTTTTTAAATATCTGTGCCATTTCTCAGCCGATTGACTTAAACTTTTTTTCTATTGAACTCGCCACGTCATCTTCCACAAAATAAAATGTTCTGTATTAATCTAAACAGTTGAAATTAGTGGCGTATCCGGGGGAAGGGCAAATGGGGAATTGCCCAACGAAAAATTTAGAAGATCGTTTCTTGTCAGCAGAACATTTCACAAAAGTGGCTTTGCCTAAGCCTTACCCATCGTATTTTTGAGTTTCAAGCGACTTTTGCCCAATGCTTGAAAATTCCTGGATACGCCGCCGGTTGAAATTATTTTCTTTTAAACGATACAACGGATTGGTCCAACTCGCGCAACTTTCAACAACAACAACATCAGTTCTGGTGTTTTTCACAGCGCATTTTAATTCATCAGTCAGAGCTATTTTTATTGTACTTTATTAGAGTCCATGCGGCCAACGAATTCATCCCATACACAATAGTTCAGAGGGTTTAAGTTTGGACTGTTTACTGGCCAATGGTCTCTACACCATTATTGCGTTAAGATGTGGGTATGAGGTGTGGCATTGTTCTGTTAGAATATCTAATCATTCTCAAACATTTGATTGCCATATTTCAGAACTACAGGTAATACAACTTTCACATATTCTTGATGGTTTACTGAGTCTTTATCTAAAATAACTAGGAGAGAAATACCTTTTGAACAAACAGCAAGTCAAACTATAACTTTTTGAGAAAATTTGCATTTTTATATTTTTCGATCTACTTTATCGGCTTATCGACGATTAACTGCCCATATACGTTGATTTTGTGAATTGTATACCTTATCAGTGTCGAACATTGTTTCATCGGAAAAATAAAATTCTCATTGCTTTTTCCTTTTTGAACTACGGTCGGATCCAATTGGAAAACGTTTTTCTTCTGGCCTTACAATCATCACTAATCAACGGTACAATTTGTATCTTATATGGATAGTATCCTAGATCATTTTTGTGTATTCTGCGAAAACTTGTTCGGGAAATACTACGTTCATTGGCTAATATTCTAGAAGACACCTTTTCCTTACGTTTTAGACGATTCTTTACCTTTTGCCCCATTTGTTGAAAACGTACAATATGTGAGAGGCCTGTTGGAACAGATACATGAATAGAATCGATCTTCTCATTGTATAATAGCTGATGGCACCGTTTAAAATCAGAAAAAATCTTCATGATAGTTTGACCACTTTGACGCTTTGAAAGTACGAGCTTTTGGATGTTTCACTTTTCATTTTTAAAAGTACAGTTACAATGACTAACAATCAAAGAGAAGTGGCTTATTTTGTAGAAGAACACGTAACGAATTGAACAAAAGAAAATTAGTTCGATCGAACGAAGAATGACAGAGTTAAAAAAGAAATGAATAACACTTATTTATTCTGGCTCAGCCCATATATATAAATATGAATTTATTTATTATTGTTTAAATATTTTTACAGATGTTCCATATGAAATAGAGGTTGTTAGTTCAAATGCTCAAAATGGTGAAAGAATCGAACATGCATGGATTATTCTTGAAGGAACTAAAAATGAATCACGTAAAATTGCACTTGAATTTACTGGACAGAATACTACTGTACGAGGGTAATGAAAAATTTTTTTAAAAATATTTTATTTTGAAATAAAATCTACAGTGAACGATCGGATACATTTAAATTGGAATGTGATCCTCTTGGTGAATTACGTCGAATTATATTAGGTCATGAAGGAGGCCATGAATATCCGTTTAACAGACGTGAAGCTATGTGGTATGTTCTATATGTCCTTGTAACTGATTTATCAACAAGTATCAGGTAGGGTTTATTATTTCAATAAAAATAAAAAAACTAAGTAAAGTAAAATTGATATGAACTAGATATAATTTTCCAGTTGATCAATGGATTGATATAAATACTGAAGGTGATGTTTTTGATTGTATTAATAAAAAACAAGAAAGTGCTCCTCAACCACGTCAACGTAATATGATTAAGTACAAAATTGTAGTTCATACAGGTGATGTATCAGGTGCTGGAACAGATGCTAATGTATCAATTATACTTTATGGTAAATTGGGTGATTCCGCTTTGCGACAATTAAAGCAAAAAGGACGAAATTTATTTGAACGTGGTCAAGTTGATCAATTTGTGATAGAATGTTTAGATTTAGGTAAAATAAAACCAAAAAAGTATTTGTTTTGGTAAAATAATTTATTTATAAAATTAGGTCAACTCACAAAATTACATATTGAACATGACAATAAAGGTTTATTTTCACCTGATTGGTTTCTTAATAAAGTTGAAGTAACTAATACGAGTACGAATCAAACAGTAGTATTTCCATGTAATCGATGGCTTGGAAAAAAACAAGATGATCATCAAATTCAACGAGAATTATTTCCAATGAATGCCTAATGACTATCTTATACATTTCTTTAAAGAGTTTAAATTAAATATTTAGAGAGTTCGTAATATATGCGTGAATTTCTTTGCTTGATTCTATATACATTTTATCGTTTTTTTAAATAAAAATTTTTTAATTTTCCAAAGAGTTCAAATTTTAGCTCGATAGCTTAACTACAAATAATATTACAAGAATTATTTTCTTCCTTCATTAATTTTCCATCTTATAACCATATTTGCTTATAATAGAAGGTCGTGTACTGATAAAGAACGAGATTGACCATGTTTGAGTCAAATGATCACTTTCAACAAGGTACTGAAGGATTTAGAACATAATGTGCTGATAGTGTATCCGATCAGAGATTCATTATTATTCATATATCAGAGACTAGCGAGACGACAATTTTCCTGTCTGTCTCGCCTCTTACGAGAAATTATTGGATTGTATCGAGACCAAGCATGAATTTTATCTAAAACATCGATTCTCATCTGGGTTTCGACTTCATCATTGGAACCAAACCTTATCGTCTATTTTCACACAATTTGCACGACAAAAATTGGCAATTGTTTTACGATAAAAGGAACTAATCACATATTTAAGTACAATGAAGAAGATCATCCTTAAATAAAGTTAATCGAAGAAGCAAGACAGTATTCAGTTGAGATAGGAATGGATCCATGTTGAGATGAAGCATATAGAAAATTTTCACTAGTATCATTTGATTGAATCATCAATAATAAAAATCGTACATCTTTCACAGCAACAAAGCCAGTACCCATGTGTTCAACTGCGGTCAAACTGCGCCGCAGTTTCAACAGTTTTCGAAGTTACGCACAACTGCGATAAAAAATTGAACTTGTAAGAGAAACGTCTAGTGAATCTCAGTATTTTCTAAATAAATAAATAACACATTAATGAATTGATGAAACATTAGGAAATTAATAAAAATTCATGAATTAATAAAAAATGATTTAAAGATTCAGAAATAAATAATAAGATATTTGTATTGGTCATTTAGTATACCCTGATATTGACTTTTATTCTTTAGGAAAAAAAATGATGTATCTTTCTCACTGTAAAAAGCTAAAATGAGCTAGAGTGCTTGCGACACCTCCATTTATACCCCCATGCATCGGTACGAACTATGATGAAAGCGTCGCAGTTGTCAAAAAAGTGGTGATATGGGTAATCATTCTAGTATTCAGATAAAAGAGATTGATTTCTCTGAAATATTGATCTCTGAAGATTCAATCAGAAATAGATCTAAAAGAAAATCGATGCTCATCTGTTCAACATCAAGTTTCTGTAAATATAAACTAGAAGAATGCATTTTTAGCTATCACTTATGCCTTTGAAAGACATGCGTTTCATGAACCATGAATATGATCAGCTTATCAACGAATTCTGATTTACAAAAGTGGAATGTACAGATGAAAGTGAAAAAAACTCGTTGCATTCTTCTCATCTATTTGTAATATATTTATAAGCCTTTTGAAGGGATAAATAAAAAAAGCATGATACAAGGTATTAGCAAAGAAAAAAGGTTTATTGATAAAGGAAAAGGAAATGACGATTCGAAAATCATACTTCTATGGCTCTTGACTAAAAAAGAGTAAGCATCAAGTCTCTAATCTAAGATTTACCTACAAGATGTTCTCACGACAAAAAATATATATGTCAATTTTAATGGCGGGGCAAATCGATCAATGACGGAACTCCGTCTCGTCCTGTCGATCTCTGCCATGTATGTGAAGTTTAGGTGTAAAAATGAATCAGAAAAGATTTTCTTTACTATTATAAAGACAAAACATAGTGTTATTCAGGTCAACTATGAGATTTGTATGAGCCCTCTTTCATACAGCTCGGGTGGCACCATTTTTTTCCTTATAATAGTAGAGCCAATCTTTTTAGCCACTGATAGAAAACTCCGTTCTCTTTGAGTGACAGAAAAAAAAGATTCTACTATTATACGAAAAAAAATATAATGATGTCCGGACTATATGAAAGAGAGATTCCTACAAATCCCATAATTGATTCGCATAACACTATGTTTTGTTTTTAAAATAGTAAAGAAAATCTTTTATGATTTATTTTTACGCCTAAACGTCACATACATGGATATTCATGAATCTCCAATCAGATACGCTATCAGCACATCATGTTCTAAATTCCTCAGTTTCTCGATGAAAGTGATCATTTGACCCAAGCACGGTCAATCGTTTTGCTCATCAGTGCGCGACTTTCTACTGTTAGATCCAAACAATATACTTCATCGAAGCATCATCGATGTGAAATCAAATCGTTTGAGCCTCTTAATTATGAAATTAAATTTGTCTTCGATTTCACTGTTCATACAGGATCAGATCCAAGATGTTAAATTATATTTGGACTTAAATTGAGTATATCAATTGTAAAGAAGCTAATACAGCACTATTCGAATAAATGACAGCATTTATATGTGAAGGATTATCGGGATCATTTCTTTTTGGAATTTATTGATAGCATTTAATACATTTTAGCTATATCCAAAGAGAGCCGTAGTTTAGAAGACTTAGCTTTTATTTTCAGCTAGATACTTATCGTAAACTTAATCTTTCTACTTGATGATAAAATGTACAGAGGAGTTTTATATCAAAATTTCAAAACAATCCCTCAAAAGTAAATTTCGATAGCTGGTGTTATGTGCTGATAATCGATATATGCGTTCAGCATTTTTTGACCTCTTCCATCGAAACATAACTGGTGTTTGTGGTACTGTTTGCAAAAGTAAATAAGGATTATCATCTTTTACAACCAGAGTGAAAAGAGATGAGAGTCAATATTCTCATATAAGCATACTATTACTTGCACTTATATAAGAAGACAAACGAAAAGTTCATATACTTTCAACAATCCACTCAAGAACATACGTGAACTTAGATCAAATAGATTGGCCAACTGGAGCATATATCCAAAAATTCGTATACATTCTCGACTATGCTAAAAACATGGGTTAAGTCGACAATACGGACATTCAAATATCATTTTCAGAATGTATAAGAAAATCGGTGTAATGATACAAGCATTTTTTTCTATGTTTTGGATGTGACAGTATAGAATGTATGTATAATTTACAAAATACAGAATAATATTATGTACTTCACTTATCTAGTTTTCGACTTGATATCAGTGGAGAAGTTTTGACAAAGTTCAAACCATAAAGACGAATTACTTTTAGCAGACCATCGACAAGACTTTCTCTTTTATGTTTATGCGCTAGATATTATTCTTCGCTTATTCCATTAACATCGGAACTAAACCAATTTTGACAAAAATGCATGATTTGTTCATCCTATATTCTTCAACACAGTACACGATGTATGTGTGTTAGGTACTCATCTTCGGGAATGTACCTAATGATTTCATCCTTCGTTATTGACATAGGCTGAAACACTAAATCTAGGATCTTAGTCTGCTAATCTTGAGAAGAACTCACAATAAAATGCCTACTGTATATATGCATACCAGGAAAAAAATACAAAAACACAAAGAGAACCTAGAAAGACGCAACAAAAAAGTGATCAAGGTCTCAGAATGATCAATATAACAATACATATTCCACAGAAAAGAAGGAAAAGACTTATATATAATTATGTAGTCACTATGGTAACACATATTCAACAGAAAGAAAAAAAAATACATATATATGTATATAATCACTAGAACCACATATAGAACAAAACAAAAGAAGGAAACATGTATGTGTACATATTGAATATAAGTTAGCGTCATAAAGTAACATTCATGGACGCTATCAATGTGTCCTGATTTCAAAGTATCTCTATGTACTGTTGATGGTTTCAAAGATTGTCATACAAAGATGAACTGTTGATGTTGTTTTTAAACATAGAAATAGAATTTCTTTATGCAAAAAAATAAACATCATATCTAAGCACTACTTTTAAAAACTTTGAGTTTTGCAAAATAAAAGCTGGGAGTCAAAGAGTTAAAAATTCTATCAAAACATAGAAATTTCAATTAAATTTTCGTAGGTCATGTTACTCGCTGTTTTCATTGGCCAGAAGGCAAAAAAGCAAAGTTTATTCTCATCGATGAATTTATTTGCTATTTTAATAGCTTTGCATTGTAATTAGAATAGTATCGAAGCCATTCATCTCTATTTGTTCGGCTTATATGCTACGCCAAAAAGAACGGCTCGTTCATAGCCTCCATATGAGTACTGATTTGGAACTATATTCATACGCATTGCCTTTCTATATCTTTTTCCGTTAGAAGGAAATACCTACATTCATTGACGCAAGATTTTAGATAACAGATCAATATTTTGTAGATATTTTGAGGATTCAAGAGGTTTTTGCACATCGATCAGTGTAGTTCAGTTGAAATTTTTCGTGTTTATTTAATCTCTGTATTATAGATTTCTACTAACTGAATAAGATTGGTTGGTCATTTATCTGTTTATTTCAGCTGTGAATGTGGTCATGAAACTATTGACAATATGTTTCAACTAATCGTGTTATTTTAACAAATTAAAGTGTAATCATAAGTTTTTGAATTTTTGGTAAACGTGACTACAGCTTTTATTTCAATGGCAATAACCACGTAACTAATTAAAACAGATGAACAAGAAAGAAAGTGAAAAGAAAAGAACAACTAAAAGAAGAAATGTGTGTACATATATAGGATGCCAATGATAGGAAAGATCCGATACATATACAACAGAAAAGCAAAATTCTCTATATGTGTTCGATACACATACAGAAGCGAAAGTTAAAGATACTCATGTAAAATTGTCCTAGATAATAGGGAAAAATCCAACATGTGGAGTATTTAGAGGTATTGAACCAAAACCTCTGTAATAATTATGCGCAAAAAAAATAATGATTAGAAATTGTTTTTTTAAAAAAAAATAAAATACAGTGTCGACACTGGTAATGTCATTGAGTAATCGTTCTAGATTCAGTTCCGAAAGACGTTTCTTTTTATTAAAAATCATAAATATTTAACCCTGAGATATGTTAGATAATAGAATACCATGTTTAACTAGTTTTTAATTATCGTTATTTTTCGCATATGCAGCAAGGAATTAGTCCAATAATTAATAGGACGAAAAAACCGACGGTTGACCATCCCACACATGATATAATAAAATATTTATATGAATTTGGCCATGGCCATGTCCATCGGATCGATGTCACGTTTTTACTGTCATAATAACATTTATGTGTTTGATTAACCTAAAATTTTCATATACAAGCCTATAAAATTGATAACTAGTTATATTTTATTTCTTCTTTCACAACTAGAAAAATTGATTAACCAACTGATACTATGGAAATACAAATATCATAGTACACAGAAAAAATCTTATCATGTTTTGCATGAAGAAGAGATAGATTTGATTCTGTCCTAATAGCTATTTATCTTCAGTTGATGGATTAGAAAACGGTCAATTTGATGAATGCGTCCAGTAAAAAAAAAACAAGGTAAAACAGGATAAACAGATAACCAACGCATTTTCTAGTACTGATTCATTTATGGCTGATGAGTATGCACTCTATTCTGGAAATTTGATTATCATTTAATATACGAGACCTGATTGATGCTAATCACGTTACTTTGATTTCCAGAATTTTTTTCATTTCTTGGAATACTGTACCAGAATTACTTATTCTAGAGATAAATCTTTAACTACATCATTGTATATGTGGATGAAGGTGGGAAAGCCATTCCAGCCCAGAATTATTGGAATTATTATAAATTCATTGCAATTTGGAGACATGAAGGAATGTGAAACTTATAGGACAAAAAATGGAGAATAAAAGGGTGTTTGTAAAATACGTTCTCAGCCACTCTGACCGCTGTTTCAATCAAAGATAGTATCACCCCATAGAGCCCACAACTTTAAACTTATACGACCCCACTTTGACCTGTTATCTGTAGAACACATATGAAAAAAGAATCAAATACCATTTATATCGATCCACTCACTCACGTCTCAACGAAACAAGTAATAGTGGTTAATAAACAAAACTATCAAAGATATTCATTAGTTATACACCAAATTCAATTCGATTCAAATCTAAATCTTGGATTTGGCTGGATTTTACTAAATTCACTTGAAATAGATCGGATCAAATCTCAAAACGGATGCAATGGTGACCATAATCGGCCCACTGGTAGCCGGTATGGATCAGTAATCGTTCCATCAGTAGATATCTGTAAGTCTTCATTGTCTATCCAATGGGAGAAGGACCTATAAGTCTTTATGACTTATTCTATAGGATATCTGTAACTCGTCATGCCATATCCTATAGAATCACCTATAGATCGTTATAAACTATTCGGAGTACCCTTCGTAAGTCCTCGTAGGCTATTTAAGGATACCCTTTATAGGTTCCTATGGGCTATTTCAAAGTACCTTTTATGGGTTATTCTGGTTTATTTGGGGTACTCTCCATAAATCTTCATGGGGTCAGCATTGAATAGGGGCTTAAGAATTATGAAGATGCCCCAAATACGGCAGAAGTACTTACAATTAGTACTTCGAAATAGCTTATAAGGACCTATAGGTACTTCTATAGGATAGGCAACGAAGACTTGTAGATATCTAACGATGGGACGATTACCGATCCATAATTTGGTATATACCTAATGAGTGCCTTTGATAGTTTTGTTTATTAACGGCTGTTACGTGTTACGTTAAGATGTGGGATAAGAGTGAGTCGGAGTGAGTGAAAGTGGGTAGAAGTGGGTTAAAGTGGACCAATAAAAATGGTATTTGATTCTTTTTTCATACCCAAGTGGAACAGTACGCTGCGGAAACGGCCGGAAACGGTTAAAATATGAAACATTCCGGCTTGGGCACGGTAACCGTATACGGTACACCGTGTTACGCTTGGTTACGGTACTACGCAAATGTGTCCACCCCGAGCACTGTATGCAAGGCATATTTGTACCGTATCGATAAGATATGTTAAAGCTACCTTTATATTATACTCAACATTACGAAATATCAATAGGGATGTAACAATACGAATACCGAGACCATCAATACCAATACCGGTCAATACCGATACTCCAATACCGACTAGTATTGTTATATGCATAAATAGCAAGTATAATTATTTTATACAATATTTCTATTGTTTTATTTTAGATCCATTTAATCGATTAAATGAAAGATGAGTATTATTATATTCAAGATTAGGTAAAGAGAGGGCAATGAAGAATTACGTTCCCGCTCCACTTAAGATAGGCTGGTGGGAACAAGACCGAAAACCGTGCCATTTTGAACTTTATACAGTCATGTACGATGACCGGATGGAGCCGTAAATGTGCCGTATCCGGTACGGCAGAAATACAGTCGGAAACTTTCGACCAGGATTCCGGCCAAATACGTCACGTATTTGCTCATTTACGGTCGTAAAAGCGGCGTATTTACGCCGTATACGGCCCGGAAACGGCGGTCGGATTCAATCACTTGGGTATATGTTCTGTAGATAAAGGGTCAGAGTAGGATCGTATGAGTGGAGAGTTGTATGCTGCATGGGTTGATACTATCTTCGGTTGAAACAGCAGTCAATGTGGGTGAGAATGGTTGGAAACATATTTTACAAATACCCAAAATAAAATGGGGCATGATGTGACGATTTTGTCATCTTTTCCTGAAATGTTCATAAGTACGCTGAAATTAACAATGATAATGTCCCTATCGGTTTTGAATTTAAACTTTTTCTTTCTCTCACTCATTAATGTCTTCTATAGTAGTATACTCTTCAAGATTCATATAAGCATATTAATACTTATCAATACTTATCAGAGATGGTATCGGTTCGGTTTGAAATCTTAAAAAAATTCGGTCGATTTGGTTTCAATTCCGGAAAACACGAATCAAATCTGGTCCAAATACAATATCGTGGTATATTAATAGCTTTTTACAATTTTTATCTCTGTTCGATTCGGTTTTCTTCCGCAAAACATGAACCGAATCCCATCACTGATACTTACGACTACTAGAATAAGCATATTGAACTTTTTGGGGATGATATTGACAGAAAATTTTTTAATTTCAGTTGATCGAAAATTTAAATAATGAATTTAACATAGGTGGTCTTATTTCTCACGCTCGAACTTGTTATCACATGGAAGTGTTATATCATACTTCTCAAATTGTAAATCCAGTCAGATTTTGAATTATGTCTCGACGACGGTTCGAAATTAAGCAGATTTTAAAGTCGCTTTTATTATCTTAGACTTCATTAAAACACTTACTGAACTTGGTCCGAATTCACCTATTGTTGTAGTTGTTGATTCAATTTCTCTTCCATTTGATAGATTATAAAGCAGTATATATACTCTTTTAAAACATTTACGATAGGTCGTAGTACATTGCTGATCGGATTCTACGTGTGTGCAGGACTGTTTTGTGCACATACTTTGAATAATTGTATAATTTTTAACAAAACACATTGTTGGTTTATAAACTGATTCAATACGCTTCGCTCTAATGTAAGATAAAGCTCCCATTGATCCAACAATTATCGATGCAACTATAATCACTGGTATAAGATATATAAAGCGTCCGAGCGATGCTTCATTTTGAGAGTAATGCGGCATGTTTCTTTACATTTCCAATAAAAATAATCAAATATTTTTATGTATTGTATAATGAAAAAATAATGGTAGTACAGGTGAGCTTTTTTCATTCCTCTTGTCGTCATGTGATGATTCATTGTGGAAATTGAAATATTTTACAACACATCATCCACCCACAAGAATTGAGTAACGATCATTTTTCCGACTTACAGTAAAAAAAACACATGTGGTATTATTCAAACTTTGTCATCGTCATTTGAATATCTTAGAGAAAAAATTAAATAAACTATTCATTGCTAGTTTGACCGTAGCCAAAATTACTTCCCATAAGAGCAACTTTTTTCTTCGAATAAACAGGCAACATAGAAAAATGATTAAGAAATTGCCGTATTCATGTGTAAAAACACAGCATATGGAAAATATTTCGATGAAAAACTTAACATTGCCAAAGCATTTCAAACATACACACAAATCATCTTAATTGTTGATGTTGACTCAATATATATAATATTAGTTTTAAGTCAAATAAAAACTTTTGTCACCAAAATCTTCTAAATATCAACAACAGTGATAAAAAACCAATAGACATACCACTCTTATATGTCATTCTTACGACATATCATTCTTACGTAATATTACATTTATTGATCAATCCTTTGTACATTGACGAGATTTTTCATATAAGGTATATCATCATTATTCACATTAAGCATATGTGCGCATCCTTCCTTTCTTTATGTTCATCTATAAAATGTCATGTTTTATGTGATACGATCATTACTAAACTAAGATGAATGAGTTTAATAAGCATCAATATCGACAATGGCAATTATTGTTACAACTCCAATTCGTCACATCTAACGAAGAGTAATACATCTGTACACTTTTCGTTATATAGATATTTTGAAGAGCTTGAAAAGTGGTACCAATTTTTATATAAAGATTACTTTTATCTGAATTCTAAGAATCCTCATTAATGTACAAATGTATGAACAGAGTCGAAATTTTAACTAACATAAATTCACCGTTATTACAGTTATAAATAAGAAAAATTGATAATTTCTTTTTTTTACGTCTTACTTTCATAGAAATATGATGCAAAATGAAACGATCAAGTCTTTAGAAATGAATTTGTCATTTCATAATTTTTTTTTGTTTCTCTCGTCATCTTTTCATCATATACTTGATTGCGTCATCAATAGTGATGTCATTATACATATATATGTATGCATGGTCGCTTTTATTATCGATATATAGTCATATATGCATACTTATGTTCTATTCATGCCCATTTGTTCTTCTTTATCTTTTCCTTCTATTAGTCATCATCATTTGATTTGTCATGTCATTATTTAATATGAATAAAAAGACTGAAATTATCCATATTTTATTTGCTTGTAAACTAAACTGCAATTTATGACACAATTCAGAATGAATAAGTCAGTGTAAAATCAATTATAAATTAAAAAGCATAAGAATCAATCGATTGGAAATATTATGCGCTCACGCCCTTTAACTATTCGATCGAATTTCAAGTTTGATTACAACATACAAAGATACCATAAAGAATATCTATATATAATTCAAAAATCTTCCCATGTATTTACAATATCAAATCTCAAAATTATTGTAATTGGTAACAGAAAATAGGGGGTCGTCTTTGATAGATAAAATTTCTCTCTTATCGATCAATCTGAATTGTTTGTTTTGCGAAGATGGAACACTTTTTACAGTTCCCAATAAATACTTCTATGATGTAGCATGAATTCGAATGCTCCACTTTTGAATTCAACTCTTTGTTTTATGAAGACATATAGTAGAAGAGAAAACACAACTAGAACATAAAATTAGATGTTACAAGCGGGCAGTTAAAAACAACGACGAGACGCATGTCAGATGTCTTATGGGTCATAAAATGGATTTAAGAGAAATATGTACAGTGTTGTTGGATATTTTGTATGATGTTAAATTTGATTTTATGTATCTTAAAGATAGGTCTTCATTGTATTGCTATTATTTGAAGTTGCTGTCTGGCTGGATTGGCGGAATGTTGTTGTGTGATACAATGGTGTGTAGAAATGTGAAATAGCTTAATGCAAGAATATGAATAGGCAGGAAGTTTGACAATTTCATATTCTAAAGGGTGTTTCATAAGTTTCGACCTCTCTCTATGAATTTGACGTTATCTATATGAATAGATATATAGATAGTTGATCGAAATATACAGTTTTGTAGAGAATGAGAAGAGCTATTATCTGAAATAAAGATAGTTGAAACTTTGTCGTAGTTATGAAAAGTTATGATCATTTTATTGATGATGGTTAAGCATTTAACACGTTACTTTTTTTGCAAAAACAAAATACGCTTCTAACGTCTGAAGAAAAATATCGTTTTCTAGATATTTTTATATGGTTCGATAGAGCTCGACGTGTTCTACAAAAATATGAATATCGAAAAAATTCTGATACTTTTTCCAATACAAAACTTGAAGGAAATGAGAAAGAGTAATAAAAATCTCATATATCTTGCATTAGAGAGAGTACGTTAAACTTTCAATAACTTCGACTGGTCGACTGTTCCGTCTGCTCATAAAGCTCGGAAAGGTTATTTTCAGCTTCAGTTTGTGACGCTGCATCTCGAAACATAAATTAGCAGTCGATCAGCTAGAGTTATCGAAAGACCAGTATACTCTTTAATCTAAGATATGTGAGATTTTTATTACTCTTTCTGGTTTATTTCAAATTTTGTATTGGAAACAGCATCAGAAATTTTTCCGATATTCATATTGTTGTAGAGCTTGTTGAACTCTATCGAATCACATAAAAATGTCTAGTAAAAATACGTAGAAACCAATGTTTCAGTTAACTTAAATGATTTGAATATTAAAGACTTTTTTTTGTTTTTGCAAAAAGCAACGTGTTCAATGCTTAATCGTCATCAATAAAATGATCATAACTTTTCAAAGCTACGACACAGTTTCAACTATTTTTATTCCAGATGATAGCTCCTCTCATTCTCTATAAAACTGTATATTTCGATCAACTATCTATATATCTATTCATATAGATAACGTCAAATTCATAGGGAGAGGTCGAAACTTATGAAACACCCTTTATATGATAATGAAGGATAGGTAAAAGAAATAGATGAATACATAAAAATAAATAAGCA